>JAGFMF010012216.1:1775783-1829049 GCA_019455555.1 Galemys pyrenaicus
TCCTTCCTTCCTTCCTTCCTTCCTTCCTTCCTTCCTTCCTTCCTTCCTTCCTTCCTTCCTTCCTTCCTTCCTTCCTTCCTGTATTCTCTAAGAAACCAAAGCAAAATCTCCACCTGTGCAGGCGCATTGTCGCTCAGTCTGAAGGAGGGCGAGAGGAGCAGATTCCCAGGATCAGAGCTGCTCTCCAGGGAAGGGTCTGGAGTCCTGCAGGCCGCAAAGTACGGGGAAAGCGCTGCTCCTGAGCCTGAGGCCTGGCTTGGAGCTTGACTAACATCTCTGGGCCTCACAGTGGCCTGTTTATTGCTCCAGGCTCCCGGCTGAGCAGAGCGGCAGGGGTCTCTGCTCCCCCAAGGAGGCTACCCAGCACACACATCTCCCTTCTCCTTTGCCAAGACCCGGTCCTAAAGAAAATTGCTAGGAGGAAGGAAGAGCCCACTCTGAGCTCCTCCCCCTCAGGAGAGCCTGCTTCAGAGTGGCAGGTGGAGTTTAATTGGTGCTATTATGACAAACAGGAGAGAGAAAAAGAAAAGATAACCATCACACTGGCTTGTCAGCGGGAGGCCTGATGGTGCTCTTCCACCATCAGCTTCAGGGAGGAGGGCTCGGGGTCAGCCCTGTGCAGGCATTTCTGAAAAATGAGTCAGTGGAGACAGGAGCCTTAATTTGTTGGAAAGGCTGTGCGGTGCAGCGCTGGGGGGAGTGCTGTGCTGTGATGCTCTGTCACAAGAATCAGGGCTGACAGAACCTCGGCCTCCGGAGAGACTCGGGCTCTGTCCTGAGCCAGCTGCTCTCCCAGCGGTCAGCATGTGCGCCTTGAAGTTTTGTGCAGAACATTCTCCAGCATTCCTGGATTTGCCATTAGCTGGTATTAAAGGACATCTGCTATGCTTCGTGTGATTTTTTTTATTATGTTTATTTTGCACCGTGTTATTTTATCTTATTTAGCTTTCAGGTCTCTTAATCTTTCCTAAACTTAATTTTCTTTTTTTTTAAGATCTTATTTATTTATGCATCCAAAAACTGTAGTACAGGCCAGAAGTGTGTGTGGGGCTGGGGTGAGAGGACTCCCCAGAGACGGAGCGGGGAGCAGAACAGGCAGATGGACTGAAACACACTGCTGAGGGGAGCAGCCAGGAGACAGGAGAGGTCTGCTGCGCCCTGTGGGTCCCCTCCCTGTCTGGGAATCGAACTCGTGCTACAGTGGCTGCTGATGCTTCATCATGTGGTGCTTAACACTTTGCGCCACCAGGGAGGCCCCTAAACTTAATTTTCTAAGCCACCCAAGGAAGGTATGGAACTAGGGTTTCTGATGGTCCAGTGTGGGTCTGAAGGCTAAACCAGGCAAGAGCAATCCTGTCACAAGCAGTAAAGAAGGAAAGTTTGCCCCCACCTCCTTCCACATGCCCAGTGGCCCTGGGCTGAGTCCCTGTGGGGGTCACACACATGTTGTGGGAACAGTGACCCGAAGAGGCTGTCGCATCCAGCCCTGTCACAGGCCTGCTGATGCGGCGATGCCGGTTGGCTCGGCCTGCGTCATCGGTAGCATCCTCCTCTGCCTGTGGGGTGTTACACAGCCTGCAAACCTCAAGCCTCATGCAGTCTTGCAGGCGTGTACTTGTTGGAATTAACTCCAGGGAGTGTGTCTCTGGCCACACCGACCTTCCTTCAGCTTTGGCATCCTCCATATTCTCATCTTCTCCCCTGTTCTTTCCAAATGGTACTCCCCTGGGCTGGGCCAGGCTAGCCTTCGTCTCCTTTCCTCTGTCCTCATTCCTTTTCTGATTCAGGGGTGGAAACCTTCTTTGAACTATGGCTACACTGGGTCAGGATCCAGTCCTGCCTGAGTACCCCTCCGGCCAACCGCTGTCCCCCTGTCCGGGTGTTTATTATGAGGAACTAGCTGCAGCGTCATCACAAAAGTTCAGTGATGGGGACCTCCGTGGAGGTGCAAGGGGATAAGGCACAGCACTATGAAGCATCCGCAGCCAAGCAGCGTGAGTTTGATTCCCGGTCAGGGAGGGGCCCCACACGGTGCAGCAGACCTCTCCTGTCTCCTGGCTGCTCCCCTCAGCAGTGTGTTTCAGTCCATCTGCCTGTTCTGCTCCCAGCTCTGTCTCTGGTGACTCCTCTCACCCCCCCACGCCTCTGGCCTGTGCCCCAGCTCTTGTGTGCATAAATAAATAAATCTTAAGATGAAAACAAAAGTTCTATGATGGCAAATCACCCACCTGACACCTCTCCTTGTGCCTCCTCTCAGGTCTATGTACACATGATGCTCAGCAAATATCTGTGGGATGTGGTTCACACTCAAAAACTGACTACAGAGACGGGGTCACTGTTTCAGGGACACACAAGGATCTATTGTCCAGACTCTCTTCCACCCATGGTCATGGCAACTGATGTGTTCCTCTCTGCCTGTGGGGAGGTTTGGCCAATAACACAACAGAAACCAGGGCTAGAAGCACAGCGGCAAGACACTTGAGGAGCAGCAGCTGCCTAAGTGCTGCCCTCCCGGTCATCGCTCACCTCGCAAGCGAGGTGGTTTCCCCTGAGCTCGCCTGTGTTTCTTTCTGTCGTGTACCACTGCAGCTTGGCTGGGTGGCCGAGTGAATTCACGAGAACGTGGCGTCCTGTGGATTCAGTGCCCTCTGAGTGACTCCTGGAGGAGGGAAGAATCGTCTGACCTTAGCGACAATAAGTTTGTCCAGTCACAAGATTCTTCTTCATTGTTTGTTTGATTTGCGTTATTACACCCAGAGCAGTTTTTCAAAAGACTGAAAAAGCTTCGTTTGTCTAGTTGTGGTTGGAGGTGTTTTTGTTTTGCTTTTTGTCTTTCTTTGGAAATGTCATGGTCATGGATGCTGAGTTGCAAGAATGTTCTCCTGACAGACACACTCTTAGCCACACTGAGGAACATCAGCAAAGACAAGCAGAAGTTCTATAACCGGGAAACGTGATGTCTGGAAAATGGGATTACTAGAGGGTTAGTAAAATAATAAGGAAGTGGGAATAAGTACTCTAGTTTAAAAAGTGAGGAAACTGAAGCCCAAGAGCATTAACAGGAAGATCCTGAAAGTGGCACCCCTGGAACGGGAGCTCCGACCAGGGTTACTGCTGCTTTCTGTTGTGTGCGTTTCATTGTTCCAGGAAGATCCCCTGTGTCCCCACAATCCCGTTTGCCGTGACTCGTTTGTGTCTCTGTGCGCGGAATTCCACCCTCTGATTAGGAGTGTGCTAGAGTTAGGAATTCTATCTATACCAGAATATAATTTATCCCCCCCCAAGTTTCTCCTTCTTAAACTTTATCATAATGAGTTCTATATATTTGCCATTAATCTTAATGATCATGATGATAATATTGACAATGGAGGACATTTAGCAAACATCCACTATACCCTATTTAGCATATGTGTTATATTAACTAAAGAAACACAATAAATGGATACCAAGCATGTCCCAGGTACTGGCAGTTACAGACTGAATGTGCCTCCACTCCCACCCCCAAATCTGTGTGTTGAAATTAGCATCTTCAATGCTGAAATTAGCATCCCCAGTGCTCATAGGTGTGGTCTTTGGAAGTGATTGGTCCCTGATACCATGAGGGTGGGTAGCGCCCTTACAGGGAAAGATGCAGAGAGATGAAGGCTTTCTCTTTTTTTAAGATTTATTTATTTATACAAAAAGTAAGGTACAGGCCAGAAGTACGGGAGGTGAGAGGAGTCACCAGAGACAGCGGGGAGCAGAAGAGGCAGAGTGACTGAAACACACTGCTGAGGGGAGCAGCGGGCGAGGCAGGAGAGGTCTGCTGCACCCTGCGGGTCCCCTTCCTGGCCGGGGATGGACTCATGCTGCAGACAGCTTCTTAGTGCCGTGCTTAACCCCTGCACCACAGGGAGACCTTGAGATGAAGACTTTCTATGCCATGTGAGGACACAGCAAGAACATGGCCTTTCGTAAAGCAGGATGTGCATCCTAATCAGAACCAAACTGACCGAGGCCTCTGGCTTAGACACTCTGGGCTTCAGAACTGTGAGAAGGAATGTTTGCTGTCTAAGCGACGCAGCACGTGGGATTCTTGTTCCAGCAGCCTGAACTGATCAAGGCACCGAGTTTTCTGTAATTCTCACAGCACGGACTCCACACACACACTCGCGGAGTGACTTTTAATAGTCATCTCCCCCTCCCTTTTTCTCATCATGAAACTGAGGTTGAGAGAGGCTAAACTAGTGGAATCTGGAACCAAGTGACGCATGAGTGATCTAAGATTCCAGTTTACATCTTTCTGACTCCCAAACTCCTGTGCTGTGTTAACTTTTCAATCATTAATTTATCTATCTACTTAAACTTTTGTCAACTATGTGCCAGGGTGAATAATGGTCTCCCTCAGCTCTTTCAGGCATTTCATAGTCAAACAAGAAAGTGGAGTCATCACAAGTGGAGATCAAGTACGCTAGTTGACCTGGTCTGAGGTTTTCCTGGAACACAGAACATTCAGTGCTAATACAAGGAGCGTCTCAGACAAAATAGGGTGATGGGCAACGGGAAGAAAAATGAGAGATGAGGTAAGAGGGAAGACCTAGGTGATCTAAACCAGATGGGACCTGGTGAACCGTGGTAAATAATTGAAGGACAAGGGAAAACCGCAAAATCATCACTCGTTTAGCTACAGTTGAGCATTCATCAAACACAACGTTATTTATTCTTCATGGGAAAGTTCTCATTTATTGCCGTGAATGTTACTGAAGTAGCAGAAGGAGAACTTCCCATCTTTATTCTGACGCTGAGTCTACCTGGCAACTTGGACACATAAGACTGCACAAATAAATGGGGCGTATCATTTTGACTTTTGTGTCATCGTGAGTGACAGACTGAAGGAAGAGAACTAGAAATAATGAAAAATGAGAGGTGAGCTGGTTAATAATATTTCAAAATTTTTAAAAAGAACTGCAACCATTCTTCACTCATTCCATGAACATTGCTTTCTGGAGTACTATGAGCTTAGGCTATGAATAAAGATTTAAGATCTATTTTTTTTCAAGAGCAGAAAGACCTCATAATTTTTAAAAAAGATTTATTTTTATTTATGTATGCACAGAAGAACTGGGGCACAGGCCAGAGGTATCTAGGTGAGAGGATTCACCAGAGACAGAGTGGGGCGCAGAGCAGGCAGATGGACTGAAACACACTGCTGAGGGAGCAGTAGGCAAGGCAGGAGGGGTCTGCTGCGCCATGTGGGTCCCTCCTTGGCCGGGGATCAAACTCATGCTGCAGTGGCTGCGGATGCTTCATAGTGCATTGCTTAACCCTTGCGCCACCAGGGAGACCCCAAAACCTCATTATTTAGTGAATAATTGCAAAGTAGAGTGGTAGGCGCTAGCACAAAGTTAAGCTTTATAAGATGTCAAATATGTCATAGCTCTGTCCATGATCCACCGCAAAGAGCAATAGTGATTCTAGAGAAGTTAAAACTTAGAAAACAACTTTTCCCTGTACAGAGAAGAGCAAAACACAGATAGCATGCAACCGTACCAGGTGAATAAATCAAGGACCACATCTTTCTTGTGTTTTACGGACATGTATGTGTGTATGTGTTTTCCACAGAAAGTATCAGAATAGATCGTTTGAAATGACCTGTCCAATAAGGAAGTACATATTTTATATAAAAAGGCTAGAGTTAGAGATGATTCCAGGCTTGGAAGTTCAGGTCTCCATCACAAGCATCTCAGTTTTCTTCCTCCTCTGTGTCTGCTTCGTTCTCAGGTTCGTCCTCAGGTTCCAAGGTTGCTGCCACACTTTTTCTTCTCCAAAAAAAAGCAGATAATCTTTCTCTGTGTTATTAAGGTTGTCCTCACAAAGTATCACAAACTCAATGGCTTTCAAAAAACAAAAATTGGTTATTTCATGGTTCTGAGTAGTAGAAGTCTGAGATCAAGATACTTGAGAGTCCTGCAGACTCTGGTGGAGATGATGAGTGCCTTGGCCATGGGTGGGGTGTGTTAGTGTACATGGAAGCAGCGTGAAGCTATACTGCTACGTCCCATGCAGCGTCATGAAACATTGCTGCTCCAGGAAGGCCATGTAGGGGATCCTTCCGGAACTCTGCTTTCTTCTACTGCCCTGCCAGCAACCTTTGGTGTTCCTTGGCTTAGAGACTCATTGTCCCAACGACTGCCTTTACTGTCACCTGGTAATGTCCCTGTGGATTCTCTTTCTTGACACAGGACTCCGGTGACATTGGATCAGAGACCCACCTTCCTACGAGATGAACTCATCTCCACTCAACTGAAGCCACCTGCGAAGACCTTATTCCCCAAAAGGAGCACTTTCTGAGACACTGGATGTTGGGGATAGGGACTGTGGCACAACTCAACCTGTAAGATTTTCTCAACTACCAGACCAAAAATCTTCTTTTTGTTTGATTGGGTTACCTTAGGCTGCATTATAATGTTCACCAAGGAATATGATGCCTAGGTTGGTTTAAGCTAGTTGAGGTCCATATCTAGAATGAAGAATGACTGAATTTTTGAATAAAATGTGGCTTTTCAAGGAGTGAGAAGGATAAAAATGGGATGGATACAGACTAGATAATCAGAGTTTACTATAAGGTATACCTAAGAACATACACATGTATGAAAGTATAGCATCTTGTCATACTAAGAGAATTTTAAAGGTAAGTTGCACATTTTTGAAATTCATTAGAAATAAAAGAAATTAACAACTACCAAGGAGGTGTTAGACTCTATGCTGCTTGTTTACACAGGTATTTTGATTTAACTTAACAAAGACCCTCTGAGGTAGATATAGTATTTATCCTTTTTGTAGAAGATCACCCTTAAGAGACCCTTAAGAGAGAAATGATCTATCCAAAGTCACCTGCTTATTGAACGTCAATAGTCACGTTATTATACTCAATCTTCTGTTGGTCTTCACACTCTTCGGGATGCAGTAAAAGGGATGCTGGAGTTTTCAGTGGTGTCATGAGGCACTTCACGCTACTCATTTTGAACCAGCATCATATCAGTTACCTTTGGATACTAGGAAACAGAAGTGACCATGCTCTATACTCTTTGCTGTACGGGGGCGGGGATTGGACTGTACCAGCTAACTAACAACCTCAACTGCCAGTTTCAGGGAAACTTAGAAAAGACAGAACACTCCCAGATCGGAGACAAAAGACAGTACAGTCACAGCATTATCACAGCCAGAGTAGCACCTTGGCTCCGGTCTCCTGAATCCAAGGGCGACAGAAGGTCATGTAATGAGGGTGGGCACTGCCTAGTTATGCAAGGATAGGTCATCCAGAAAAGAAACCTAAGGTGAGGAAACTCCAAAGAGGGGTTCTTTGGTATTTATATGAAAAAGGACTTTATTAGCCTGGCCAGTGAGCAAACCTATTCCAGGTGGAGACACTCATCTCTCCTCCAAGGTTACCTATGCTCGTTTTGTTTTGTTTCTTTCTCTTCCTTTTATTGAGGAGGCCGTGTGACTCCACTGCAGCGGCCCCCGCTTACCTGGGACTACCTCTGGTGCCTCACCTGAGCTCACCTAGATCCCTGCTGCCAGAGGAGGACCTTGCCCCGCAACCCCCCTGTGGGTGAGGTGAAAGGTCCCTCTCCCAGGGTCCAAGGTGGTAGCTTCTGGGAAGAGGCTCTGAGGGCTGGAGGAAAAGCTGGGGCTCCCCGATAACTATTCTGCTCCTTCCAATGTCTGTTTCTTACAAAACGCCCTTGTTGTGATGCTAGTCTGAAAGAATGTCAGAAAGGCAAGGACAACTGCCACCCAATGGGCGAGAAGATGAGAACCCCTGTAATTTTAGTATCACATAATATGTTTGATTTAGAAGTTTACTAGTCCAATGGTAAAGTCAACTCTTTCACCTTACGTGATGCCACCAGTAGAGACTGATGATCTGATCTTACAGATTGATCGGAATAGGTTTCTTAAGGTCTTTGAGCTGAAGGTATCTGAAAAATCAACATGATTTGCCTTTTTTTCCCTACAAAAATGTGTTTATCAAAACACTGCAGAGTGAACTTAAAAGACACTACTGTCAACATGTTATATTCAAAGAACTAGTAGTTATCACAATAAATTCATCGGTCTTTGTTTTGGCATATGATTAAGGTTTATTGAATAAATGAATACGTGAATGAATGAATGATGACTAGATCACAACTAAATCGCCTTTGAGGGTCTGCAGATTTGAACTTTTTCCAGCTACTTTGAACATTCATACTTTATATCATTTTTGTGGTAATTTGTTTTAAAACATTTAGTATAAACAATGTAATGGATACATGCACATGCAAATTAACTTTAATCTATACTTAGTGGCAGTTAAATTGCTTTAGAGGCCTTGGATCAGGAATCAACAATACAAAGCAGCTATTTATAAGTGCTTCAGTTATCATCAGCAGCATTTCTATAGGACAATCCATTAATTAACATAAGACATATTAGAAAACATTTCCATGCACGCAGAGAGCAGGGTCTCAGGTAGAAGGCTCCACAGGCTGCAGCCTGACTCAGACTCACAGCGCTTCACACAGTGGGAGACAAAACTCTGCAACCCCACCACTCAGTCCATCGTCTTCAGAAGGTTCTCGATCTAGAACCACTGGCCATCAGACTCTCTGAAGGCCTCCGCTGCTTGACGTGACCAGAGGAGGGCCTCTCGTGGTTGACGGCTGACAGTGGCGTGAACTGCCTTTGACAAAGAGCCTGCTTGTGCACCCCATGCTGCAAGCGAGGGCTGTGTACGAATAGATTGATAGATCGGGTCATTTTTTTGGGGGGACTTCCTAATAAACTGGGCAGTATTTGTAAGAATTTAACCTATAGTTTATCCCAACACACTTCATCATTGCTGAGTTGTTAAAAAAAGGGGGGGGGGGCGTACAGAGCCACTTCTTTCTAACTGCAGAGGCTACCCTTATTTAGCAAATTTCAGTAATAGCAACATTTACCAAACACCCTGGCCAAATCGCCAAGGGCAGTTTGCAGCGACAAACCTACCATGGGTCTCCCAGCTGTCCTCATACCCGTCCGGGTTTCCCGCAGCTGTCATCCACCACCACAGGCTTAAAGAATAATAAGTCTTAGCAGTCATCATGGACACATTTCTGTACTATCCCACATACACATTCCACTTACTATCAAGGAAATGTAGAGCGCGCTGTCCTGCGAGGTTCCTGCCTCTGGGTGAATGCTATTTTTTTTCCTCTCTGATAGTTATGCATTTATTCATTTATTAGTTCTCAAATTTGTAAAATATCCTCAACGATATGTCAGGTAACGAGGTAAGTGCTGAGTCCACAGTGCACACGCACGCTAAGCAAGAAAGAAAACGTAATAATTAACCAACTGTTCAATGTCTTTTGTCTGCACGAGATCGCTTCTGTCATTTTCCTAAGCAGATTAAAGTAATTTCTCATCTCCTCCTTATTCCCAAACCTGGAGTTGTCTTGAAATTCACATAACACGCTAAGGGTGACTCACCCTCAAAACGTGCCGGTGACTGCCACTGCTTGATCATTTTACAAGTCCCAAATTATTTTCTAGTTTAAGACTTAAGTTTTGCAGACTGGTACTCTGGAGAAATATTTGTAGCAAAATGGGGCTTTAAAGCAGACACAGAAAGCATCTGCCCAGCCCCCACCAGGCTGGGATGTCTGTTAATAACACCACACCCCCAAACGCCCCAGGCCCTCTGACCCAGTTTGCAATAGCAGCCCTTCTCCTGTCTCTCCAGAGCCCTCCTCTGCATCCTTGGAGGCCTAATTTCTTCTCTCAGGCTTGTCTTGGCTGCTGGGCATCCAAATTCTCGCTGTAGAGGAAGGCGCACACCTTGTGGGGGTGGCTGCCACGAGGGGACCCCAATTTATTCAAGAGCTCCCTGAAATAGAAGAGCTCAATGGGTGACTGGTATTTTCTGGAACAGACTCCTCACTCAGCTTCTGCTTTTGTGAGATGGTGGGGATTTATGCATGCATTCATTGCACTGGCGCTGACTGAGCACTGCGATGCCACACTCCAGGTTTTCAGACACAAGAAATAATCACCTTGCACAGGAAATAGACCTGCAAGCCCTGGCCACGCCGTTCTGAGTAGACGGCAGTCTGCAGGAATATTTACTTATTTCACTGCTTTTGAAATTTACTATCAATTGCAATAAAAATTGAAAACTCTGACTTCAATAAAAGGAAATGACCGCCACTCCAAAATAAATCTCAGGGATGATGTGTGCGCGGGATGGAGACATGCGGACATACTTCTAACTGATATTAACTTTTCTGTTTTGGACGAGGTGGTGATTTCTTTCCAAATAAGTGTCAGAGTGCTGAAAGGCTCACCCGATAAAATTTTGATTAGCTTAATGACATCTAGAAATACCAGACTGGGTGGTGCAAGGCACAGTTTCTCCCCAACCCCCATCTGTGCTCTTTTCAGGCTGTGCTTCTCAACACCAGGCAGATTAGCAGGAGAAAAGGCCAGTCTTTAACAACACACTTGGGGCTTGATGGGCTGTTTATTCTAAAGAATAATGGGCAGAGCAGGGCATTTGAGGACATGGGCATGGGGGGATTGACATGGCAGACAGGAAGGGGTGAACTTGTTCTCACTCGGAGTGAAGGTGAGGTTCTCAGATAGAAGACATGTTCGTGGATAAATCTAACCTTGACTGGGACCCTCCAACTATATTCTTCTAGGTCATAAAAGGGGGAGCTGGGCCTCCCTGGTGGCACAGCGGGCTGAGCACTGCACTGTGAAGCATCTGTGGCACAGCAGTGCCAGTTCGATCCCCGGCCAGGGAGGGGACTCACAGGGCGCAGCAGACCTCTCCTGCTGTGCCTGCTGCTCCCCTCAGCAATGTATTTCAGTAGATCCTCCTGTTCTACTCCCCACTCTGTCTCCGGTGAATCCTTTCACTTCCCGTGACTCTGGCCTATACCCGGCTCTGGTGTGCATAAATAAATAAATCTTTTTTTTAAAAAGGTGGGGGGAGCTGTGATTACTTCTTCAAAGAGGACAATCTCTCCTTTGCTTGGGGAAGGGTGCGGGCCTGGAGCAAGCACAAAAGCTTCTCCTGCATCTCAAGAGATTCTGTTGCTCTCAGCTCAAAACTCAGGGCGCCAGGTTGGGAGCTGAGAGACCAGTTGTGAGAATCTTGGGGTGGTCTGATTCTAGCACCTCTAAGATGAAGAGAGAAATGGAGAAAGGACAGCCAAATCTTACCATAAGAAGGGGGTTCTGGAGGGAGCAGAAACTCACACATACACACTCGCACCCCATGTCATTATTGTATAAGAGCTCTAGGAATTAACAAATTGATCAGCTCACATGTTTGTTGAGAGCCCTGAAGCCAAAATGTTATTTCTATATTTAAATTGTTTGGGAATGTATCACTATGAGATGAACATTTCTGAAGCGCTCTCCTCCAAGTTCATGCACTGAAATCCTAATAGTCACAGATACAGCATTCGTAGGTGGGGGTCTTGGAAGGTACCTCCATCATGGGGGTCAGTACTCTTACAAAAGCAACCCTGCAGAGTCCCTGTTGCCTGTGAGGATCCAGTAGTAGTCTGCACCAGGCAGAGGGCCTCTCCTGCTGGCATCCTGCTCTCAGACTTCCAGCCTCCAGAACTAAATTCCTGTTTTTTATAAGACACCCAGGTGCTGGCATTTTGTTCTAGCAGCCCAAACAGAGTAAGACAGGCACGAAACAGAAATCATATGTATCCCACAAAGTCTAAAATACTTGCTATCTGTAACTGAGCGATGCACATGCTAATCTATTAGCCAAGGCACTGATGATAGAGATAAATTTGGGCTAAAAAAGGAAGAAAAGGAACAATACTAGATCCAGACACAGAACTTCTAATTAGGGGATTTTTATGGAGAGAGTGAATGTGACTGGAAACACAATCATAGAGGCTTATGGAAATTACACAAAATGAAATGGAAAATAACAATGTTAAATATTAGTGAAAACATCGGAGTCTTGAAAGTGAAGCAAAAATGAACATATGAGTATTGTGACAGCTAATATCATTCCTTACTATTTTACACTTAGCAACTCATATCGTTTTTGCAGCAATCCCATGAAGGAGACACGAATAGTAGTCTGAGTTGGCTGATAAGGGAAACTGAGGCAGAGAAAAGTTAGGTACTTTCTCAAGGTCACCTGCTGAGTGAGTAGAGATGTATGAATGTGCCCAGGTGGTCTGTCGTGGTGAGAGAGCCTGCTCTCTGAATCACTGGGTGAGATTGCCTGAAACAACAGAAAATAGCTGACGATAGAGTAGAAAATGAATCCATAATAAATGAAATATTACGACCAACCTATTGGCAGGGGGCCTTGAGCTGGCGTTGCATAGAGTGTTGTGCAGAAACATCACCGAGGACACGACTGGGTCACCTGGCTGGCGTCCTATCAGCCATCTAATGCTAGAGTCTGTGTGTGCGGAATGAAGAAGAAATCACAACCCTGCAATCCTTGAGCATAAAGGTAACAATCTCAATCATAAAAAAAAAAAATAAGGAATTTAGCACCTGTTAACCTTCTCTGAAAAATACTCTATAACAAAGTATCCTCAAGCGAGAGACATGGCACAAAAACAAAGAACATGCTGTTCTGCCCCCCCCCCAAGCTGGGATACAGGTAGTCTATCACACGTGGGCAATAGAAAAGATCATAAACATCAGAGCAGCACGTTAAAGTAACAAGGTATTCATATGTGCCAGGCAGATGGTAATTTTTTACCAGCCCGAGATAGTAGAAAATACACTCTTAAGCTCAGGAGATTGTTATCTCTGGCAGATGCAGTTCAGGTGTTAGAAATGCAAGAGCTAAGAGCTAAAAATCTCTTAAGGCTTGCGGACACCAGCTCTGGTCTCCTCAGGCATCTCCCATCTCTTCCCAGTGCTGCCATGTTAGGCTCAAACCGCAGGCGCGTACAGCCAGTCTCTCCACGGCTCTGCTGTGGGGACATCTGTGGCTGGTGCAAAACCTCTGCAGGTGACTTTTCTCTGTCCCGAATGTTGTTAACTTACTTCCACTGGGATGAGTTTTGTTTTTCATTCACATTATATTTGCTAACTTTTTTTTTAATTTTAAGGAAAATAACATTGTAACAAAAACAAAGGAGTTAGGAATAATTAGCTCATCCTAGGAGGTATATGAAGGTGTATGTTGGTAAGAAGGCAAAAGCAAAGAAGTCACAGTCTTCCTGGAAAGTCAAGGAGGACTTCATTATGTAAAGAACTTGATTTGGATTTGAGGAAGAAGGGGATCTTTAGGCCAATCAATACCATTTGATGCAAAAAAAAATCTTGAAAACATTTTTTAGGATGTGGGTAAATATTTTATTATATTCAGAAAGATGTTCAGAGATAATAGTAGAAAGTTTTCATATGCTATAGTAAAGAGTTTAAATTTTAGCTGATCGTGCATGCACCCAAAAGGAAATTAAAAAAAAAAGATTTATGCATGCAAGAACTGGGGTGCAGGCAGGAGGTGCTGGGGTGAGAGGATTCACCAGAGACAGAGTGGGGAGCAGAGCAGGCAGATCTACTGAATCACACTGCCGAGGGGAGCAGCGGGGAGACAGGAGAGGTCTGCTGTGCCCTGTGGGTCTGCTCCTTGGCAGGGATCAAACTCATGCCACAGTGGCTGCCCATAGCTTCATAGTGCTACAGTTTAAACCCTTGTGCCACCAGGGAGGCCCCAATATGTTTTTAAAGAAATGGGGTGCCATTTTATTTTTTAAATAAAGCAGAAGTAAAACTTAGATTTGATGCAGTTTCTGTGACACCTTTTGGGTCTCCCATTGGGTGTGAAGGCGGCTTAGACATCACTACATGACTACATGTGCGCCTGTGTTCCAGGATAACTTGCAGGAAAACTTCATTTACAGGGAAAACACATGCAGCGGAATGCTGTCTTTCTTGGAACCACAGTCTGTCAAATACTGGTTCAAAGAAAAGGAAAGTCAAAACCCCCAGTTTGGGGTCCTCCCTGGTAGCCAAAGGGTGGAGCGCTGCACTGTGGGGCTTCCACAGCCACTACAGTGAGAGTTCGATCCCCGGCCAAGGAGGGCACAGAAGACCTCTCCTGTCTCCCCGCTGCTCCCCTCAGCAGTGGGTTTCAGTCCATCTGCCTGTTCTGCTCCCCACTCTGACTCTGGTGAATCTTCTCAGCCCCTTGCCTATGGCCTATACCACAGCTCTTGTGTGCATAAATAAATAAAATCTTTTTTAAAAACACCCAGTTTGAAGGGCTCTCCATACTCCTATGTTCATTGCAGCACTATTTGCAAAGCTGAGTGAGTAGATGATGTGGTCTATATACACAATGGAATACTATTTAGCTATGAAAAATGATAAAATTTTGGCATTCCAGAATATATGGATGAAACTAGTAAGAGTTACGTTCTGTCAGAAGGAGAAAGACACATAATAGGTGTTACACTTATAGGTGGAATATAAAAAAAAAACAAAGCACAGGAATAGACAGGACAAACCAAAATAATCCCCCAAAAGCTGACTGTAGAACTGAGGCTACTCAACAGGCAGGGGACCAGGATCTTGGGGGAAGTGAGCCGGATGAATTATGATGGAGGATAATACAGGTTGGGGTGGCGATGTGGTGTAGGAACATATATCTGTAGAGGTGTGAAGCTATATCCCTAGGTGGTGGTTTTAAGCCATCGTTACATCAATAAAATTAATTTAATTACTTAAATTAAAAATTAGATAATGGAAAAAGAAACAAGTATGAAAAACATAAAATAAAGAAATGGAGAGTTATATAAAGATCGTGTTTTAAGTTGATCATTTAGAAACTTGTGAAGGTGAAGCTACCTGAAGAGGGTGCAGTGAGGGGCAAGTAGAAGTTCCACAGGAAGGAAGTGGGCTTCACTCACCCTGTTCCCCTTGTCCTCTGGCCCATTCCATTTCATTCCATTTTCAGGTATCTGTCTCCCCTTCAGGTTCTAGGCTTCCAGGTCAGGTACTTTATATCTCATTTGTTATTGTTATCTCAGTGTGCATGGAAATATGCTCATGAATATTTAAACATTTAATGAATAAATAAACGAGTAAATTTTTACTGATTGGCTATGTAGAGAAAAGTAGCAGGGACCATTTGCAAGCCCACAGTTTTCTAAACTTCAGTTTTTCTCATCCTACCTTCATCTTTGAAGCATTTCAAAGTCCTCCTTGCATTTTGTGATGGTTTTGTTTAAATGTTTCTCTTTTAAGTAATTCTAGACTATTTTAAAGGAAATTCTAAGATGCTCTAGTTATTGGAGTACCAGCTTCACTTGCGCCTGGACAACTCGAAATGTCTAAGTGGATTAAAAACTCATCATATCTGCAGAAGTTCCTTGCTATGCAAGGTAAAGTACTCACATATCCTGGGGTTTTAATCCTGAATAATTTATCTGGGGGCATTATTCCACCTGTTGCAAACACACAGCAAGTTAAGTTAAATTCTTCAAGTGAATTGGAAATCCTCAGTTCCTCCACTGTTTCATGGGAGCATTTATATCCGGCTGGTGTGTTGGGTATAGTGGAATTCTCAAGTGAAGACATCTGGGTGTATCATACAATTATTTTTAAATTTCTTCAACATATATACTGGTATTTAGATTTTCCTTATTTCTTCTTGCAGTCATTTCAGTTATTTGGGTCTCAAGAAATTTGTCTGTATTCTGAGTTGCTGAATTTATTGACTTAAAATTGACCATGTACATTCTGTAATTCCTTATACTGGTGTTTGTGGGGGTTTGGTCCTCTTTTTTTCCCTGATAGTGTAGATTCCCCCTGATTACTGTGTCACTATTAGTGATCTTTTCAGAGAAGAACATTTTGTTTTGCTGAATTTTTATCTTATTTTGGCATTTTATTTTATTTATTTCTTCTCATATCTTCATCATTTCCTTTTTCTCCTCTACATTTTTATGGTTAATTTCACTCTTCATGTTCAACTTGGCATATGAAATGTAAAATAATTGATTGAACTCGTTTTCCTCCTAATCTATTTAGTTAGAGCTTTTCCACTGGGGCAGTGCTCATTTTGCTCTGTCATGCTATGCAATCACACTGACTCAGCACATTTAATGAAGACTTAAGTCACTAATGTTTTAAGTATCTAAATGCCATTCTAAACATTTCGAAAACATACACATATCAATGAGTAAAATACAGAAAAAAAAGGCCTTATGGCAGTTATATCTAGTAAGTTAATGCAGAGATGAGGCAAACCCAATAAATAGAATAATGGCAAGTTGGAAGGTATTATGGGAAAAATAGAGGGTCCTAAAGGGGGAGGAGAGATCAGCCTTTGGAAACAAAGATAATAGTGGCTTAATGGAGAAGTTGACATTTAAACAAGAAGCAACATTTAAATAAATACTAGGAGGGGTATGTGTTAGGCTTGTAGATTTCTGGATAAGGACATTCCAGGAAAGGAAAAAATAAAAAGAAAATTCCCAAAGTTCTGGTATTCCTGTGTGTGTGAGGAGCAACCAAGGGGGCCATGTGGGTAGCATGGAATCTAAGCATTCTTCCTGAGGTCCTAGGTTAGCGCAAAGAAATCGCATTTCCCTGAACTCACTAGTTTGATCAGATCCCCTGATTATACATTTCTCTAAGTTTCCCTTATTGTGCTCATCCTAATTTGTACCCACACCTCTGTGTACTTATTTGTTTTAGTTCTTTGTATTCAATAGAATGCATACACCACAGGAGCAAAGATTTTGTTGTTACATGGGCTAGCGCCTGGACTTGGTACACATTCAACAAACACTGGCTGCATGATCAGAGAGCTTGACATACGCGCTCCAATGGAGAAATTCCTGTTAAAAATGAATGGAGTTTTCCATTTACGAGAGCCATAGCTACGAAGGATTTTCTGGGTCTTGTTGCCTTCTATTTCGGAACTAGAGATTTTGATGATCAACTATATAAACCTGGTCTGAAATTGAAGAGCTTTTAATAGGTAATTAAAAATAATCACCAGTGGTAGTCTTTTATCCTTATAAACTATTTCTCTCCAAAGATGTGTAGGACTATATTAAAAGAACAGCTTTTACAATCCCTTCAACAAAAGTTGGGCCAATACCTGAATGATCCTAAAGGCCACTGGGGTGTTTGAGGTCTGAGCACAGAACACAGGGTGTGTGTGTTAAAGGGGGTAGGCCTGGGGGCTGGGTGTGAGGGGTAGTGGGTAGGG
Organism: Galemys pyrenaicus; assembly: GCA_019455555.1. Lineage (NCBI taxonomy): Eukaryota > Metazoa > Chordata > Mammalia > Eulipotyphla > Talpidae > Galemys > Galemys pyrenaicus. Next base: position 1,793,020 of record JAGFMF010012216.1, read on the forward strand.
GGTGGGGATCCACCAGCTGCCTTATGTCTGCCTAGCTAGAGATCTCTGGGCTGAATTATACATCTCACCCTGCGTTTCCTCTTTCCATTTGTGATATTATTCAGTGCTGACTACACGTTAGTCTCGAATATTAAGAAAATCTATCCCTTTGTAACTGTTGCTGCAAGGCAATTTAAAAGTATGAACTGATCTGCACGCAATACTTCCTGTGGTCCCTGAATGAAGTGTAATTTCAAGTTTCCTAAGATCAAATGTCATTGGAAAATGTCAACTTTAGTCTTGTTTTAAAGAAGGAAACTGAGGCCCAGAGCATTCAGCTCATTCTTTCATCCAGTGTGACTCCCTGCTCTATAATTTCACAGCATTTTCTTCTTAGCAGATTGCATTATAAATTGCTGTTTGAAAGCTGTCTTTTTCCTCTTACTATTAGCCACACCAGTTATAGTCTTGTGATCAGTCTGCGGGACATACACAGGAGAGTCTTTGTCTCATAAAGAATAGAAATGCCGGATCTCCAAGGCGTTGTAATGTGTTTATGTCTGAAATAGGATTAAGAACAAGGTATTATTTCTACTAAAGCATGGGGGTGCCCATACTTTAGAAGATTTGATATTTTTCTCATAGTCTAGTTAAAATATATAATGAATACCCTTGATGGCATAATTTATTGCTCATTATTATATGCAGGCTAATATATAATACATGTATAATTGTGAATACATGTCACTTAAATATATAGCTAATATATGTGTATATATATATGTATATATAGATATATATCCATCAATAGTTATAGAGCAATAGCATAGTTTTGAAGTTACATGCTCTTCAGACATGGCCATGTCCTTAAGACAAATTCCTAGAACTAGAATTATTAAGTCTAAGAGACAAAGAAAGAAAAAAACCAAAATGAGCCTTTGATACATCTCTCCACAGTGAGGAGAATACCTATTTCCCTGAACCTTTGCAAATGCTAGATTGTAAGATTCTCATTTTTAAATCAATATCGTTTGCAAAGGAAAAAGATCTTGCTTTCACATTCTTTCAATTCATTCAAATTCAGCTCCCTTCGAGACCATCGATTTCTCTTTTTTTGTGTTCATGTCCTTTTCCCACTTGTCTGCTTGAGAGTCTACTGAGAACTAAATTGGCATTTATCTGTTTTAGCTGATGCTGGTAACTCTCTATCTTCATATTTTTAGGACATTAGTATTTTTCTGTTATATAGCTTTAGGGAATACAGCTATATAATGCTTCTTAGCAATTAACAACACACAGATTTTGCTAATAAGAGGAATTGACAATATTAAATAACAAATAACAGTAAATGCCAAAAAATCTGTTTACAATTAAATGATACCATTTAAATGATACCAAATTTGGCAACATCCCACTGAAAAGTCACTATTTTGCATTTGAAAACATGTTTTGACTTTTGTATGGCAATCTAGGAAATCTGTTCCCTTCCACAGTCTTCATTTCTTCAATAAAGCTGTGGACTCAGTTATTTTTAATGTCCTTCCTGGCTTTGACTTTGTATTGATTTTTGTTATTCATCTCCACCCAGAATGTTCTCTGTGGGCCAGTGAGGATCTCAGTCTACATGAAGCACTCCACAGTAACCTCTCAACCCTGTGCTGGTTGAGGTTCTAGGACTGGGGGTGAGGCTGACCCCAAGACAGAAGCCAGCTCTCGATGTCTGTGCCACCCCACCTGGCCTGGCACAGAGAGGCACAGATGCCTCTTGAGTGGGTCAACTGAAAGGTCTCTCCGATAAACTCGTGTCTCATCTCTGACTTTTGAAATTCTGACAAAGGAGTCAGTTGAAAGTAGGGCAGAAGAGATTTTATATTCATTCTCGATGTGCTTTCACAGTGTCACTGTGGGCTATTGCACGAAGTTTCCTATCCCAAATGCTTCCATTAGTCCATCTCATTCCTACTTACTCACTAATGCATTTTCTTGATGACACTTGGTGACAAATTAATGACCCACCCCTGTCCTCAGTCTCCTTTGCTCATCTTGGTCTCTCTAACTGGGTGGGAGTGGCTCATGTGCAGAGCAGTCTCTCTTGCTGTGCACACGGTGTGCTGTAGGACTCCTTCGTTCCCCGGGCAGCCTGCTAGTTCACCGCTATCCTTATCTCCTTCCTGGTCACCCAGCCAAGCCCCAGCTTTCCACCACCATCCTTGCATTAGGTGTGGCACAGAACAGACTACACTCTAAAGGCCCTATGGGCTGCACCAGGAAAACCTTCCACCCACACCCCTTCAAATCCTTTTCACATTTGGGTGAGCCTGTGGTGGGGTGACAGAACCACCATTATCTTGGGTCCCTGAACCACTCTGTGGAGCAGACTTCTACCTCAACTCCTTGTCCACCCCCAAACTTGTCATGACCCAGCACTGCCCTTGACTCATTTAATTTCGGGCAAGTTATATATTTGGGTATACTTGTGACTTTAGTTAGCTCCCTTAACTTGTATCTTCTTTAGTGGTTTTAAATAGTATGTCCTGCAGGAAGTGGACAGCCACTGAATATTTCATTCGATGACTCAAAATTGGGAAAAGTGTAAAGAGTGACAGAAGTAGAATTCCACATATAATGCCACTTGCCATTTCCATGGTCCCCATTCCACTGGCATCCTGGGGTGGACAAGGCCTCACCAAAGGCTGAGATAATTAAGCGCTCATGGGGAAAATAATCTGAAAGATCTACTTCCTGCTGAGAAAACTGGATTATCTACCAGCTTCCCCTATCATTTTTAATGCCCACTTGCCTGCTCTCGTCCCCTGCCTTCATGCCACTCCATGTGTTTACACAGATTTCCTCGCCCATCACCCATATTTACTCTCTCTGCTAAGGTGACAGATTATATCCATGTGCCTTCCTGCCCCCTGGCCTGTCTCCACCTATTTTGTCCTGTAGTGTCTTGATGTGTTTTCAGGGCAGTTCATCAACACTGTCTTGCCAGCCTCCAGAGAGCAGTAACCAGTCTGATTCCTGTCAGAAGTCATATTTGGTGACATGAAATGGAGTCTTGACTTCCAGAATTGACTGTGGAACTAGGAAAGATTTTTTTCAGCCAATAAACTTCACGTGTGAAAAAAGAGATAGGCACTGAAATTATACAATAATGAGTGTCGAGAACTGCAAGAGGTGGTCGAGGTCATGGAATCTATTTCCAGTTTTTCATTTTGTTCCTCTTCTTAGGGCAAGGCAACCTGAACCCCACAAGAGCTTGATGACGTGTGTGAGGTCCATGAAGAGGAGGTACAGGACGTCAGGCCAAAGGCTGCTGCAGAAGGAAGTGCACCCAGCGGAGCGCCATTCTGAAAGGACATCGGTTATGGGGTTAAACCAGCATTTCCATATTTGGGAGAGGGGTTATCAGTACTTGTCAGCTAGCTAGACGCAATTAAATACATTTTCTCTAATCCTCATAATGTTTCCACAAAGGAGGTATTGCTATCATTATTTTAAAAATGAGCTAACTGACACTGGGTGCTAATTTATGTTAAGACATTTATGCAGGCATTTTGCAGTTTGCTGCATTGCTATTCAATGCCAGGGCTTCCTGCACACTGAAGCTTCTCCTTGCTGCAGTGACATGGTGTCAGAATCATTTCCTTAAGATGCCATGACACGCTGACCCACGTTGACCTCGACAGGAGGAAGAATGTCTTAGCTGGTCTTTGCTGAAGCCCCAAACACTAAACAAAATGAATCCTCAAATTCATTCAATATAATGAACCCAGGCACAGACATTAATAAAAAAATATTTTACATTCAGACACTCATGATCGAAATGAGTGCATTAAATGTTCTACTTCTACTAACATGGGATTCTGAATTCTGTCCTCCTGGAACTGAGATCTCTTTCTCTCAACGTCCCTGAGTTTTGTGATGTTGAATGCGATGTGCGGTTACTCTTTGTGATGAGGGGATTCCACTGGTAGTTTGGGGCCGAGTTTCTCTTTACCCGTTATTTACTGAGCTCCTTATTTCTTCCTAATAGGCTTCCACGTAACGTGCAGGTTGCTCCTCAGAGTCCTGGACCCTGCCTGAGTGAGAGCCTGGCTGTCCTCATGTGCGGCAGATGCACGCCCTTGAGCAAATGACTGGCATCCTTTGGGTCTCTGCTGCCTCGGTCGTTTAGAAATGTTGGGTCTGCATCTCCTCCTAAGGAAATTGGTCACCACAGACTAGTTCCCAGTGCTGTTGAGTGACTGAGATGAGATAATGGATCTGAATGCAACTTGAGAACGAAATTGCTAAGAGACGTTTTGTCTTTTTAATAGGCACCTTACGTATTTATTTCAAAAGAGCACACATCTATTTCAGGGCAAACTACTGCCCACACCCCACGACATGTGGTAGCAAATCGTCGTGACAGCATCTTGCCTTTTCTCAAAAAAGGAATTTGGAAAATGTTAACTATTGCAGAATTTATCTAGATTGTGCTGTTGATTTAAAGAGGCATGGTGGAAATGTGAGAAAGAAGAAATGGACAGCATGCAGTTTTTTTGGGGGTGTGTGTGTTCATGTGCACTTGAATAATATTCTAACCAGGGATATTTGAAAATGGTGAGGAAGAAAGCAAAACTGATGGGAGAAATTAAGACAGTAAAAATTTTAATGAACAAACCTACTTCCTATGATTCATTTCATTGTCAAACAGCCTATCCTTATTAAAGAAGTTTATGTTGCAGAATTAAAAGGAAGTGACAAACCTTCCTTCAATGTCACTGAAGGGACTCGGGGCAAGGGGAAGGTCAGCTTCTCCTCATAGTCCTGGAAGTGCCTTTAGTGGCCTTTCGCTTGGACAGCAGCAGGACCTGCGTTTTCAGCCTCACGCTCTCTTGGCTCTGCTTCTCCCGGGATCCTGGTGTGAGAAGCTGAGGACCCAAGATCTTGCTCAGTGAGGGAGAGGAACACAAGAGGCCCTGACTCTGCCTGGACAAAAGCAAACTTCAAAACAAAGAGAGAAGCAAACAGAAGCAGGCGTGTGCCTTCTCCGGGACCACCAGTCAAGGTGGCCTCAGTTCTGGGAGGTGAGTGTCCTCCTCATTCCTTCTCGCAGCCTCAACCCCCTTCCCAGTTCTTGTTTATTGCAGATGCTATTCACTGGCCCATCTCCCTGGGGTTTACGTCCGTGGCCTCTGAAGGTCAAGGCTAAGTACACCCTTGTTCCTGTTCATGTCCTTGGACAAAAAACATTCACACACAACAGTTCGCAGTCTGGCCTCGAGAACAGGACTCTGGCTCAGCTCACATGGGTTTCTGGATCTTCTTGCACCTATCTGATTTCACAGACACCATTCCTAGGATTCCAGAAGTCCTGGCTCACTGCTCGGACTGCGTGAGGCTGGAAACATCTTCTGAGCTGTCCTCTTCTCGGCCGTGAAGGGGCTGGGTGCAAGGGTGGCCTCCAGCGGCCCTTCGCCTTGTGGATCGCTCTGGACCAGATGCTGCTGAAGGAAGGTTCTGAGTCTGCTCCTCTGTCCCTTTGCAAATCTGACTTCGTCTCTCTAGGACTGGACGGGTGCTTCTAGGCCGCCTTCTGCGTTCCTCGGACCATCCGTTGTCCCTCGGGCCTCTGTCTTCACTTGTGCAGAGCATGTGAAGTGCTTCCATTTGAAGTGCTTCGCTGATCAGGCTGAAGAAGACGCCGCTCTCTGAGTCTCTCCTCATAAATGTAGACGCTGGGGCCTAGAGAGAGCTTTTTGTTGAAAGTGATGAACATAACGTGGAGTGATAGAATAATTTATGTTTATGATTTTTATTTACTCTCTTTCTTCCTCGTGGGTGGTCTCCAATGACTCCATGCCCAGCCTTGAGGATGTCCCTGGCTCACAGTGAGCGTCTATTCAATTGTCAGTAGCTTGGGGCTAGCCTGTGGACCCATTTCTTACAATAAGCCTTGTCCTCAAGTTTAGACCTTTGTTACTGCGTCCGAATGAAATTACACAAGCAGCAGTAGATAAACTCACAGCACTGGAAAGATAAAACAGCTTCTCATAGCAATGTCAAGTTATACCCATTTCCAAAGACTCCTCCTGTAGTGACTTGGTGAATTATTTTTCTAAGTTTGGCCTCGAGATCGTCATTAGAGTGATGTGTTCTTCTGTAAAAGAAGTCGATATTAAATGGAAATGTTTTTAAGATTCGTTTCATTTTTATGGCATTTATTTAATAAAGTTTTGATTTGCTGTCTGTTGCTTTGCCTCTCTAACTCACCTCACTCACCACCAAAATTCCAGACTATCAGTTTATTTGGTTCATTTTTAATACACCAGGAACAGCAAAAATTGTGGTGGTTTGAGCATCTCTGCTTGGAGAGACTCTGTGAGAGCGGGAGTGGAGGAAGTGACGTGCTCTCACAGGGCTGAGCTTCCGAGCCAGGCTCCTCACACCCAGGTGGGTTCTGTGGGGAAGGCGGGAGGGGCTGCTGGGACTCAGCTCTCATGCTCGTCTCCAGCCTGAGCCCCGGCTCCTTCTGCATCACCACTGTGCTCAGACTCGTCACCTTCGAGTCCTTTGGAGGCCTCAGCTGAGAGGTGACCTTTCCCTGACATCCCTTGTGGGCCGTCATCTCTGTGTGAGGGTCCATGTGCTTCCTGAGGGAGAGACCCCGTGTCTGGGTTGGCTCCTTGATCAGTGTCTGCTAGTTACAGTGAGGATGCACAGCACAAGTTCCAAGTCGTGGATGTCAGTTCCTCTTTTTTTTTTTTTAATTATTTATTGATGCATCCAAGAACTGGGGTACAGACCAGAGGTGCATAGGTGAGAGGATCCACCAGAGACAGAGTGGGGAGCAGAACAGGCAGATGGACTGAAATCCACTGCTGAGGGGAGCAGCGGGTGAGGCAGGAGAGGTCTGCTGCGCCATGTGGGTCCTCTCCCTGGCCAGGGATCGAACTGGTGCTTCAGTGGCTGCAGATGCTTCATAGCATGGTGCTTAACCCCTTGCGCCACCACCCCTTGAGTGTTAGTTCTTAAGTGCATCAACATGCATAGAGATGGCCGCCATCAACGCCATTGAAAGTGGTGTGTTTTGTTCGCTGTCTAACTGGGGCCTTGTGTTTCTCTGTGTTGCTGCCTGCGTGTAAAGCAAGATGTGAGGGAGGAATCCAGTGATTAGCCCTCCATGCAGGCCTACTGAGCTCTTGTGGGCCCAGCGACAGACACATGCAGGGAAATGCCCCCGTGACCTAACTGAGCGAGCCCCAAATCAGCACAGCCGGAAGCACGTCACTCCCACCAGCAGGACCTGCTCACCTTCACTGTCCTCACTAGCTCTGTGCGGGCAGGAGACTCACACAGGCCCAGGTGCGCAACAGCGCGAGCTCGTCACCGCTGCCTTTGCGTGGGATCGTGGCCGTTCACAGACTAGTCTTCCCCAGCTCTGCAGCACACGCACGACCGTGATCAGTGGGTAATTCAACGGGCCTCTCCTGAGTCCTGCTGTTTGCTAAGTGCTCTTCTAACCCGGCGCTGCAGCGGGGAGTGAGACCGTGTGGCCCTTGCCTCCGTCGGGCTGACGTTAGTGCTTCGTTACACTTCCATCTTGTAAGCTGCTCGCTGTGTCAGGGGAGGTTGCAGCCAGGACGGCTGGGCTTACTTCTTCTGTTCCGATTTCTAGCAGAGACCCGATTTCCCTCAGGCAGGTTCTTGTCTTCTGTTTCAGGAGGGAGCGGGTGGCTCCTTGGCCCAGGGAATGAAGGAGGGTCTTGGCCAGCCTGTCCCGATGACCCTGCCCAGCTCCAGGCCCTGGCACAGCTTAGGCTCATGTGAAGTCGCTCACTCGTCCACACCCTACGTCTTTATGTGAATGGCTGGGAATAGGCGTGACCCCGAGCCTGGCCGGTGCACCCTAAGGAAAATTCTGCTGGGAGGGGGTCACGTGTGAGGACACCTGGGTGTCTCCATCCAGGCACTGTCATTCTGCGTGGCAGCGGGGGCCAGAACAGGGGTGAGGAAGACAAGTCACACTGAAGACCTCAGAGCAGAAGCACGGGAGGAACGTGTGATGATCTTGGTGACATTCGGCTGTCAGAGTCACTCACCCTGGGGCTTCATAGGACCAGCTTCTTCACTTGTGAGAGTTGATAACTTCCCCATATTTAATTGGGTTTTCTGTTGCTTGTAGTTAAAGCTGACTTCATTGACACAGGTATCAAGCTCTGTTTGGACCGTGCCCACACAGCAGAACCCGGGGCTCAGGAGAGCTTTTCTCACCAGGCGGGTCTTATGATCCTTCTCACATCTGCTCAGCTCTGCTGTAGTAACCGGGCAGTGGCCTTCGGTGGCGACCAAGCAGATGGAGATGCCTATGTTTTAATAAACTTTATTTACAAAAAACCAGACCTGGGCTGGACATGGCTTGCAGACTACGCTGATATATATAATGGGTAGTCCATGGAGTTTTCTGCAACACAAATTGTACCTGAAGCTCGTTTCTGTTATTCTTGCTATGTTTTATGCTATATATAAAAGTGTGTGAATTGCATGCACTTGCTTGTTGTATTATCCTTCTTCCACATGTGCTTGTAAGGTCTTTAAGTAGTCTCCTATATATCAGCTTACTCTAGTGCCTGTAAGCATGCTGACTTAATGAATGGATGTGTGATTGAGAGCCTTAATTATCCTACAGTCCTGCAAGAAGAGAGGGACTTCATCCTGCCCCTGTCCCTACAGTACCTTCGCAGGGACTTTTACTCTCTCCCTGTGATTTAACTGATTGCAGAAGTAAATGCAGCGCCCCCTGTTGCCATGATTATCAACCCCCAACCACCTGCCATCCGGATAAATGATAATGGCATCACTTGTACGAGCAGTTCATTTGTGCATGTGTCCAGGATAAACGTATATATAATATACGTGGATAAACATATTCATACATATGACTTGGAGGGTAAGAGCAATTTTGTTATTTTATATTAAACGCAGTACTTGAGGCTTCCTGAAATTTAATAGTTGCCTGCCGAAGTTCAGCTTATTGACTCAGCAATGGTCAATTCACTTAACTAACTTAAAAACCCAAATGAAATTCCAGGAAATAGACCTTGATTAAGCACCTACAGTAGGCCCAGACTTATACTTATGAATGTTAAAGGCTGCTATGGCAATGCCTGAGGAATGTTTGTTATGAGTGTTGTACCATAGAGAGATGGACTCTCAGAGATGGGATCTCTTAGAGAGATGGGACCTCAGAGATGGGATCTCATAGAGAGATGGGATCTCATAGAGATATGGGACCTCAGAGATGGGATCTCATAGAAAGATGGGATCTCATAGAGAGATGGGATCTCATAGGGAAATGGGATCTCATAGAGAGAATGGGATCTCATAGAGGTATGGGACCTCAGAGATGCGGATCCATAGAGATGGGATCTCAGAGGTAGGATCTCATAGAGAGATGGGCTCTCTAGAGATATGGGACCTTACAGATGGGAATCCATAGAGAGATGAGATCTCAGAGAGGGTAAGTCATGAACTACAGGAGAGAAGGGAGGTACGTCTATGCAGACAGTGGCCTTTCTCTAAAAGCATGGGCTCTTCTCAGAGCTCTTTAGAGTGACCTCTGCCTCCCTCTGGCAGGTCAGACCTATCACTTGTGCACTGGACTCCATTTGCTTTCACTATTCAAGGACATTTTCTATTGAAATTTTCTCCTGTCTTGTTTAATTGTGATTTATCCATGTTTTCCAAATTATTGCTAGGTTCTTTATTTCCCATGTTAAAAGTAAAATAAAATAAATGCTACCTAAATAACCTCTGACTCACACAACTTCCTCCAACCACTGCCCAATTTTTCTCCCCTGTCTAGTGCAAAGGTCTTCAACAAGGTTATTCACTGAATTAGCTTCCTTGCTTCCTGTTCTCTCCTTATCTTACCACCGCTGCTGTCTGAAGCGGCTCTTATAAAGGTCACACACAGTCTCCATCTTGACAAACACACAGATCACTCGCCAGGGCTGCTTGTCCCTGCCTCTCAGCAGCACAGGGCACCGTCCGCCCGTCCTTCTTGGGCATGGCCTCCATTTGTCCTTCAGGACTCTGCTCTCACGTGCTTACCTTTCACTGGCCACGTTTCTGTCTCTTGTTTTTTCTCTTCCTTTCTCTCCCTTGAGACGCTAGAGTGGGTGGGTCTGGTGACAGTCCCACATTTCCAGCTAGACTTTCTCCCGTGGAGATCTTATCTTTTTCTTTACAACCCTTATCTCCTTCTAAAGTTAGGTGTTTAATTAATTAATTAGATTTCTTTGTCTATGCCTCCTAAGAGGAGGCGAGATCTACAAGAATAGGGACCTTTCATTGATTGCCTTATTTACTCTTTCCATTTACAAGACACATCATATACTTGTGCGACCAACTATTTTGCTAGTGGTATGTGCATTAGTGCACAATTAATATTAGTTATTTTTAAAAATATTTATTTATGCATACAAGAGCTGGGGTACAGGCCAGAGGCGTGGGGGGTGAGAGGACTCACCAGAGACAGAGTGGGGAGCAGAACAGGCAGATCCACTGAAACACACTGCTGGGGGGAGTGGCAGGGAGACAGGAGAGGGCTGCTGCACCACGTGGGTCCCCTCCCTGACTGGGGATTGAACTCCTACTGTAGTGACTGCGGATGCTTCATAGTGACGCTTAACCCCTTGTGCCACCAGGGAAGCCCTAATATTAGTTAAGTTAATGTATTTCTTTGTACTAATTTCCTTTTGTTGCATATTTTTCAAAAATTTTCCTTTTTTTCCTTAAGTATATTTGGATAGGTGTCTCATGACTAATTTTCATTGCTTCCCTAAATTCCAGAGTTGCCATTTCTTATTGCATTTCCCACCACCGTTCTTCATACCTCCCTGCCCCTTCCCTGCGTTCCCGCTTATCTTCAGGGCCTCCGTGGTGTTTACTGACCTCCACTGGCTGTTGAAAGTGTCTTCCACTGGTGCATTGTCTGCTATGTAAATACCACGCTATTCACGGCGGCTCTGGCTCTGACTGGCTCTGCCCCACACCGTCCTCTCCAGCTTCCTCCATTTTGTTGCAAGTGGCTGCATTTCTTCCTCTCTGATGATGCGCAACGCTCCGGGGTGGCCAGACCACCACTTCTTGCTCCGGGCGTCGGCTGATGACCGTCGGGCTGGCTCACGGCCCCGCCACGGTCAGCACAGCCACAGCGAGCTCCGAGGAACGCGCGGATTCTGTGCTGGCGGTTTCTTATTCTCTGGAGAGATGTCCAGGGCAGGGACTGGGGTTGCAGGACCCCTCAGAGCTTTCTGAGTTGCTCTTTCTTAAACTTGTCATCTGAAGTAACAGTTGACCTTTATTTCTGTCTGCATCAGGCGTTGACACTCAGGACTTTGCCCAGCCTTATCTGACACGCAGGGGGCATTTCACCCTGCACGGAGTGGCACTGTGTGTGCTTAGAGGGCCGTGGCTGCGTGGCTTGTTAGTCCTTCCCTGGTATTGACACAGCCCTTTGGAGCCACCGCGCCTGGCCTCACTTCCTGGGTTCCGTGTGCAGAGACTGGCACCACCATGCTGCCGCGAGCCATGCTCTGCGGCCAGGCCCGAGCCAGCAGCAGCAGAGACCTATGTCCCCACCCTGCGGGAACACTGGGGCTCCTTCCCCGGGCTGCTCTAGTGAGTAGAAGCAGCTGCGAGGGCTGGGAGCCCCACTCAGGCACGTGTGCACCCCCTTCGCAGGCAGTTTACAGGTGCAGTGGCTGTGAGAGGACTCCAGGCTCCCTGCCCCGTGCGCTCCTCGCCACTCTTTAAACCTTACGTCACACATGAAAGTTTCTAGTCACAGGTCACAGAAGGTCACAGGTCACGGCAAGGCTGAGACCCCACAGAGGCAGCGGCAGTGGCAGTTCTTATGTGTCGGCCCTGAGCCCACCCTACCTGCCCGCATGCACGCAAACACACATGCACAGTTACACATGCACACACATGTGCACAGTGCACTCAGGCATGCAAGCTTCGTTCTAGCCATGCGGCCTCTGCGGGGGCCGAAGCAGCCTCCCCAGTGGCAGATCTGGGCCGTCAAGGCTCCTCGGCCCCGTGGGATTCTGAGCCTCCTCAGGAGATGCGCTTCCTCTGCCACCTTCTCTGACTCCGGAATCCCAGGTTTCTCCTCTTCCTACTCGGGTCAGGTCCTGTCTTGTTAGAAAAGACCAAACACAATTTGGCTGCTTGGGGAGGAAGGGCCGGGCTCTCTGGCTTCAGGTGCGGCTGGATCTAGGGCCCAGGATGCTGTGAGGGTCTCCGCGCTCTCCCGCGGCAGTGGCCCTCAGCTCTGCAGCGGCTCAGTCAGACAGGTCTCCCTTGTGGGAGAAGAGAGGCGGTGGCCACTCGGGCTTCCTGTCTGCAAGGCTTGTCAGAGAATCCTAAAGCCTCAGTCAGTAGGCCCAGGAGAACAGCCACCCACAAACCACACAGGTCTGGTTCCTCCGGTTTTGTGGGAGCCCCGGGGGCAGGGGCTGGGTCACAGCCAGCAGGAAACACTGAAGGTTAGAGAAGGGAGCTGAGCAGCGACCTAGACTTGAAGCTCATGCTTTCTTGTTCCTCCTCCCCACCCCTTCTCTGCAGGTTCTGGCTTCTCGCTCAGCCCTGCAGGCCGAATGCCCAGCATACCGTCTGCTAAACTTCAGCGATTCACAGGCATGGATAAAGTAAACCGATTGTTATGATTCAGGCAGTTAGTTTTTCTCAATGACAAAACCCCTGTGTGATGCTGTCATGACAGAAACCGGGCAACCCAGCTGGGAGCAGCCCCCACTGCTGGGGACGGCCCAGGGCTCAGCTGCCGGACACTGTCCCAGCCCTGGCCACTCCGTGCTCCCCCGGTTCCCCGGTCCCAGGATCCTCCACCTGCTTCTGAGCGCGGGGATCTCTGGCTCTCTCCTTCTCCGGCCCAGGGTGTCTGTCCTCAGCGCTGGGTGTTAGGAGGGCAGACTGAGTAAAAGCAACACACGGGGAAAATAAACAGAAACAAGCATGAAAAGGCCCTAACAGCCAGGCTGGTGTGGTTTTTACAATGGTTTCCTGCAAGGAGCCTCATTCAGTGTGAAAGGTTTTGGGTGGTTGGATGGGAGAGCAAGGGAGAGCGAGAGATAGAGGGAGAGAGAAAGAAAGAGCCAGGCCATGTTTCTGACCAGCAGGAACTTTCATTGCGCTCCAGGCGAGGTTCTCCGATCCCCAGAGTGGGGGTAGGGAGGTCAAGCCCAGGTTACAGGCTGCGGGGGGGGGGGGGGGGGGGGGTTATNGGGGGGGGGGCGTTTATAGGCGGGGTACTTAGGAGTGGAAAATTTTGAAGTTTCTCCTGCGGGAAGGTTGTGGCGGGAAGAAGTTGTCCATTGGTGGGGTCCCCAGGCTGCGTCCAGGTTCCTGGGTGCATTCCACTGGGATTGAGCTGCGTGAGTCACATGTCCTGCTGCACATGGAGAGTGACTTGCTGTCCCCATCTTATCTTGGTGACAGCTGACCTCTCGGAACTGCTGCCCTGGGGGCCTGGTGAGGGGCCTGGGTGAGGGGTTAGGGTGAGGGGCCCGTGTGACCTTTCACAGTGGTCACTGGGAACACTGGGATTTTAGCACCAGTTCGCAGAAGAGCAGCTGAGAGGAGGCTGAGCACTGCCCAGGCCCGTCTCCAGGTGCCTGTGCCCCTCCCAAGGGCATCACATGCACAGGATGCCCTCACTGCACACGGCTGGCTGGGAGTGGGGTGGTGACAGGAAAACGTTCCAGTCCCTTTAGAACAACCATCTGGTAAGGCAAAGACTTATTTTTTAAATTTTTTTTTAAATTTATTTGTTTATGCATAGAAGAAGTGGGGCACAGGCCAGAGGTGCAGGGCAGCGGGGTGAAAGGAGCCATCAGAGACAGAGTGGGGAGCAGAACAGGCAAATCCACTGAAACACACTGCTGAGAGGAGCAGCGGGCGAGGCAGGAGAGGTCTGCTGGCCATGTGGGTCCCTCCCTGGCCAGGGATCAAACTCCTGCTGCAGTGGCCTCGGATGCTTCATACTACTGAGACTTAACCCCTTGCGTCCCCAGGAAGCCCTGCAAAGACTGGTCCTAAATAATCATAAAAAAGACAGTTGCCCTTGGGAACAGAACTGCCAGATCCCAGTCATGGCCTTGCAAACAATGGCCGCACTGCCCTCCTGGCCCCACTGATGCTGGTGAGTGGGGTTACCTTGGTCACAGCTGCTGCTGTCTCTACTGCCTCTCACCCTGATAATTACCACGGGTTCTTGTCTCATGAAGCCTTAGAAAGGAATTCCCAGGCATTTTAGATAAGTAAGCAAAGAGAAGCAAATTTTGTCTTGGAAAGACTCCCAGATAGATGGTACTTGGGAGGGGCAAGAGAGCCAAGGTGGGATCAAACTTCAGGGAATCTCTACCTTCTTTCCCTCATTATTCTAAAATTTTACTAGTCTTTCTGTGATTGGTTATTCCTCAGTGGCTCCATTTAACTTAGAATCTTTGGTACCTGGAATCTAGTCCTGGAACTTCAGTGCTGGGGTCCACCTTAGTTTGCATCTATTAGCTCTTCTTTGTGTTTGGATGTCCTGGCCTTTTTCCAGAAGTTTGCAGTTCCCTATCTCCTGGCGACTCCCCTTTGTTCCAAGACTTAACTATTGCAGGGTCTCCACCTTCGCACCTCCCCTAGAGCTGCCCATTTCTAACTTGTCCTTAGGCCTCACAGGTCGGTCTTCTCTAGGCTGGGGCCTTTCCACAAACAGCCTCCTAGTCCTAGCCGCTACCTTTGGCATATTTCCTGCACTTCTCCTCCAGGGGTGTGCCCTGTGCCACGCATGCGACCTCAGGGGCGGCCCAGGTGACACGAGCACGCTCAGATGTGGTCCACGGGAGCCCGTGGAGGTGCGGGCGGTGTCTCTGGAGGGGAGTCTGAGCCACAAGGCCGCTTGCCTAGTGACACCCCAGTGACTGGGTCCCCAACCCTGGGAGCAGTGGTCGCCAGGGCCTCTGTCTGTCACCGACTGGGAAGGGCCCAGAGCGTCCCCCTGCTGAGCCACGCATGTGCTCCCAGTCCCAGTTTCTGGGTGGGGACGCTGGGCCAGGCGGCACACCCGCTGGAGTGCGCCCTGATGGCAGTGATTCCAGAACACGGCACTGTCTATCCGGTCTCCCATCAGCAGCAGAGCTGCTGTCCAGACCCTCGGGAGCTGCAGCCGGTACTAGCCTCTGCTCTGTCTTCTAGGAAGCGTCTCAGCAGGAGCTGGGTGCCTGGGAGCCAGCGGAGCTGGCAGTGGGCGGGGTGTGCAGAGCAGGTATTGAATTGTTTCCCAGCACCGGGGTAACTGTAGCCATTATTCCATGAGGCCAGAACAATGCAAGCTGTTTTCCTGAGGTGGCCCCACTGACCCTGCAGCCAGTGATTTCCTGACTCTAGACCCAGGGGGCTGGGCCCATTCAGGCCGACCCCAGGTGACCCTGGGAAAGAGGGACTGAGGCTGCCTGCTGGCATCCAAGTCCTTCCAAGCAGGAATTACAAGAGAGCAGGCGGTGCCAGGAGTCCAGGCAGGGGAGGAAGTCTTTCATCTGTGCTCTGTGTTTTCCACCGTGAGGCCCCAGGGCCTTGGGAACACGGGGCTGGCCTGGTGCTGTCCCTCGCAGGGGCTGGGCGCAGAGCCCACAGGTCAAGGAAACAGGGCTTGCTTTCAGGAGAAGTGGGTGGTTCCAGAAAGCACACCGGGCCTGGGGCCTGAACAACACCAGCCTTGTGCACTTACTGCCACCGTGAAGATGCTGAGCCTTCAGCTCCCCGTGGGAATGGCCAGGAGGCCTGTCCTGAACACACTGACACGAGCGCCACACCTTGTGGCTCATGGGGTGTGAACGGAAAACCGAGCAGGTGATCCTTTCTCACCGCCACCCGTAAACAGAATCCAGAGTCCACTGGAAGACGACGGACCCCTCTGAGGTGAGAAGGGAACGCTTGAGAGGCTGGTCCTTTGGACGAAGGATGTGACATAAAACCCTGGTCCCACCGGACGGGGGAGGGAAGGTGGGCTCAGGGTGCCTAAGGAAAGGGAGGCAGACCTCAGGCAACTGAGTCAGAAGGGGCAGGTGGCGCCTGCTGAGCAACGTGCATTCTCAGTCATCGCATCCTCGTGAAGCTTTTTGGGTGAGTCTTGCTGCCTCGAGGTCATCACTGCAGGGTCAGAGGGGAAAAGTCTCGGTTTCACAAAGAATGAGTCACAGCTCTCTCATCAAGTGACCTGAGTTGCTTGTTCACCACAGATTTTGAATCCTCCTCCAGTTCCGCTAGTGTTTAATTTTTTTGAAGATTTATTTATTTATGCGTGCAAGAACTGGGGTGCAGGCCAGAGCCCTGGGGGTTGAGAGGACTCACCAGAGACAGAATGGAGAGCAGAACAGGCGGATCGACTGACAGCCACTGCTGAAGGGAGCAGCGTGGAGACAGGAGAGGTCTGCTGCGCCATGTGGGTCCCCTCCCTGGTCAGGGATCGAACTCGTGCTGCAGTGGCTGCGGATGTTTCATAGTGGGGCGCTTAACCCCTTGCACCACCAGGGAGGCCTTCCTAGACATTTAATCTCAGCAGCAAACCTGGAATTTGCGTCTTTCTACATTCCTGGTGATTCCCAAATCCCATGTTGGTGGACAACCACCCTCCGTGTTATTACCTGCATGCATGGTCACTGAGGAGCCTGGACCCATGCATCTGTGTCTTACCCCCAGAGCTAATGATTAAGTCATCCTCTAATCACTGGGTCTGTAGGCTGGGACTTTGAAATTTCTGTAAGATGGGCTGATATTCAGCCTAGCATGGAACAAAAACTAACTAGGTGCTCATATGCACGTGGATTTATTCCTGGGCTATGAGTTAATTTTTGTGCCAATATCATATTAGACAACAGAGGCAACGGCATCTATTATCTTAGAGCTGTGGATCAGATGTCAGACACGGTCTTGATCAAAATCATGGTGTCTGGAGCTTTTGGGGAACATCTGTCCTGGCCCTTGCAGCTCCCAAGAGCTTTTGACAACACTGAGGGTTCACTCCATACAGGTTTGCATTGTTTCAGAGAACCAGACAATCAATTTTTTTAAACCTAATTTATAAGTTCATTAAACTAGGAGACGTGGTAAGATAATGCTTCTAGAACCCCTCACGTTCCTTGGCTCCTGATTTTTGTTTTCCATCTTCACAGCTGACAATGTCACATCTCCCTGGCCGTTCTACAGCCCTGTGTCCCTCCGAACTAAATGGCAAATGTTCTCTCCTTTTAAGGCCTATATTGAATTCAACTGGTAATCCAGCACAGTCTCCCAATCATCTGCATCTTCAAAGCCCTTTTTGCCAAGTAAGGAAAGATACTCAGAGCCCGAGCACTAGGGAATGGGAGTGGGGGTGGGTATTATCTTACCATATCTCCTAGTTTAATTAGCTTATAAATTAGGTTTTAAAAACTTTGATTATCTGAAACAATGCAAACGTATATATAGTAAGTCCCCAGTGTTGTCAAAAGTTCTTGGGAGCTGCAAATCCAAGCAAAATCACATATTACAAAGCCAGTTTTACCACAGACTCCTGATAGAAATGAGAACTAATTAAGTTCCTAGGACATATTTTTGGTCACACACAAAAAACCTAAATAAAGACCCTAAGTAGCCCTGGTGGTAAATAATCATTTGCATTCAGTCATTTATTCCTTCTCCAGCCTCCCAATGCCAGGTCAGGGTCAAGGGCCCGTCCCAGCCACTCAGGGCAGGAGCGTGCCAGGATGCCTGTCCACTGCAGGGCACACTCACACACCTGCACCCCCCCACCAGTGTCTCACACGCCTCTTGGGATGTGGGAGGGACCCGATCCCCAGGGAGCCCACGCAGACGGGAGCGTGTACCACATCCACTCATACGCCCCCTGGCTGGATATCAAACTTTTTCTCATCAGTGTCCTAATTGAACAGCATCAGACAAAATGACATTGCTTGAGGCTTTGTGGTAGCGTCATGTCAATACCCACATAGACTATGTGACTCTCCAGATCTTCTGCTGGTGCTTTTATTGTTTTAGCGGAGTCTGAAAGCCATCACGTTAAAGTTGAATATGATTGTTGTGATCTAGGGAGTGCTGGTTCCTTAGCTCTGCTCTGCGCCAGGTGCCATTCTAAGCACTTCAAAGACTCCAGTTCCCAGAATCCTCCTGTAGCAGCACAGCAGGTCAGTCGCTCTATGATCCCCATCCTTCCACCGGATGGTTGAGAGATGAGGTCCAGCAAGTGACACTCTCCCAGCTTTGCAAGCTAGAAAGTGGTGAGACTGAGTCACACATTTCAAGCATTCTGCTTTCCTATGAGCTCCCCATACCCACTGCCTCGGCGATAAACTGCAAGAAGCTCAGTGAACGGTCTAGTATAGAAGAACATTTAGAAATATCTACCAGCTTCCATTTGAGAAAAGGTGAACTTGAGTAAATGACTACCAATAATAATCCTTGCTTTAAATGTTCAGTAAAAGGAAATGTGCAACTGAATAAGTGTAGGGTCTTAGCTTAATTTAAACATCGAGCTTGGGTTTAGGATTTGGTTTAGGTTCAGATTATCACTGGGCCGACTCAGTGAGGCTGAGCTAAAAATAAGGCAAGGCCAGTAACGTCATCCAGAAGACCCAGGTCTGACCCGGAAGTACAGCCACAGAGGGCTCGGGAGCAGGGCTCAGGCTTTGAGGTTGCAGGCAATTGTAAGCAAATCGGAAGTGCTTAGGGTTGTGAAATTCCCGGTCAGGGGTGTTGACGCTATTTGGATAGACAAGCCCAAATCCAGCATGAACCCAGGATTTATTTTCAGAAACACCCAGCAGAATCTCAGTGAAGGACTCCCGAGCCCAGCTCTTTGCTATGCCAGTGCAGCATACACCCCTGGCTGTTCATGTCTCACGTGTTGTGCCATGGGCGTTTACATCAGGCATCGAGTACCCCTTCCAGGCCAAAAGCCCACTCTCCAATGTCATTCCTGTTGGAAAGGCATTACTGAGAAGGAAATGAAAGCAGAAAATCAAGCACCTCTGGACCAGTGCCTACCCCAAGTCCTCATCATCATCACAGAAACATCTGGAATTCATTCAAGTGAAGAAAACCCAATGAGTAATGATTTCGGTAATTAAAATTAAAGCATTGCTTTTCTTTCTGCTTCCTTGCTTATGGTCTGACTGTTG
Organism: Galemys pyrenaicus; assembly: GCA_019455555.1. NCBI lineage: Eukaryota > Metazoa > Chordata > Mammalia > Eulipotyphla > Talpidae > Galemys > Galemys pyrenaicus. The sequence goes on from JAGFMF010012216.1 coordinate 1,812,237, forward strand.
GGGGTGCAGTCCCTTTGCCCTCTGAGCTCACTCTTCACCTTTGCCCCTTCTGGTAGGTGTCCTGGGAACTTGTCTTGTCTCAGTAGCATCCTTATTCCTTATCTCTGGCTTCTCCTTGGATTTGGTCATTGGTATACTCCAGCAAAATAAATAAAGAAATGATAAAAGGTCAAAGGAGAGAAAAATGGGGTGTATTTGTCCCATGGCCCCCTATGCCTAGCAACAGCTTGATAATCAGTACTTTTTTTTAACACAAAAGCTCCTCTGGGAGGCCCTCTCCTATAGCTCCAGCCTTTACTGGGTTCTTATACTGCCCTTCTCTCCACCCCGGCCCTGTGTGGCCTGAAGCACCTGTTCTAATAGGTGAAATATACAAGCAAGGATGGATAGGTGAACGAAAGTTCACTAAGTTCCTGGGAAAGAGGCAGAAGATAAACACAAAAAATTAAAATATGTCAGAGGTGACCAATGCTTTGAATATGAATGAAGTGGAAGGAGCTAGTGAGAATTGGGGCTGGGAAGCATGTGCCTGAAAGATGTTCAGGGAAGGCACAAGTGACATCTGAGTGAAGACTTGGAGGAAGGAAAATACAGAGGACAGCAGTCCCCACAGAAGGAAGCACCTGGAGAGCCGAAGACCAGTAGACCCTTGCTGTGCCCTCAAACAGCAAGGGGTCAGTGGGGCTCCCCGGTGAGTGAAGGTCACAGTGGGGGTCATAGAGGTCACAGAAGCAGTTCACATAGGCACTTAGAGTTCATTCCACAGATCTGGGCGCTTATTCTCAGTGAGATGGAAACCTATTAGAGGACTCGTGCTGAGGAATTCTGTCGTCTGATCTGCTTTTGCAAATCATTCTTGCTTCCTCTGTGGTACATTTTTGATCCATAGGTTAAGAAAGAGAACAGTTAGGAGTTATTGCAATAAACCAGAGAGCCTATATTGCTGTAATTATTCAATTCAGTTGTATAATGCTTGATAACTTGTGTCAGAGTGGAGGTAGTTAAAAATCATCAGCATCTGTATTTATGAAGGAGAAACTAACAGGCTTTTCTATATTACTCTGGGTTCTACCGAGAACTAAAACTAGTAGGATATATTCATCTATCTATCTATCTATCTATCTATCTATCTATCTATCTATCTATCTATCTATCTATCTATCTATCTAATTATCTGTCTGTCTGTCTGTCTCTCTGTCTATCCATCCATCCATCTGTCCATCTATCATTTATCAAGAAATGTATTACCAAGGCTTGACATACATAATGATGGGGTTGAGAAATGCCAGTCTGCAGAGTCTGAAGATCTGCGAATCCTGACAGTACAAGCTCCAGTGCAGTCTGAACACAGGATGTCTAGAAGAGTGGATGACCTTGACTCCCATCTGATTGTAGAAGACTGTTAACTGAGCTCGTGAAAGCCAGGAAGAGTGTATCCGAAGGTTTGGTGAAGAGGTAAGAATGACTCTGAAGTTCTTACCTGGAAAATTGGAAAAATTAAGTCACTAGAATTGAAATAAAGAGGTTTTTAGCAGACACAGATGGGCAAGGGGACAGAAAATAGCAGAAAGCAAGCTTTTGTTATTTCAGAGTAGACATATTCTTCAGTGTCTAAACAGACAAGTCATGTAGACAGCTGGAGCAACAAGCGAGGACTCAAGAGCGAGCTCCAGGCTAGAGGTGTGCATGTGAGGTCTGCCAGAGCAGGGATGGTAGATGAACACATGCACCTGCTTGATATCCCCCTGAAAGCAAATCACGGTGCAGGAAGAGCAAAGTCTGAGGCTTGTTTACATGTCTTGGGAATGAAGAGGCACAAGCTGAGTAAATGGTGAAGAGTTTACCCCAAAGGAAACCAAGAGGGCTTGGTGTCCTGTAAGTCAAGTGATGAAAGAAAGCATGACCAGGAGGGAGATAGTATATTTAGTGTTCACAAGTCGAACCAGATAAACTGAGAATATACCACTAAATTAGCACTATCCAGTCCCTGGAAAATAAAACAGAAACATTATCTGTGGAAAAGCGGAGTGATCAAAATGATATACTGAATTCAAGGAAAAATAGAACATAGGAGGAATAAATATGGAGAAAACAAATGGAACCCCACATTGGAAATTTAATTATAAATGAGAACAAAGAAATGGGGTGATAACTGAAGGTTAAGATGTAGAACCAAGTGAGGGTTTATTTTTCCAATGGAAAAATGTCATATAAATTTTTAATTGGACTGAGCTAGAAAAAGAAGAAATTGATGATGTAGAATACAGAGGGAATATTGCTGGTTATGTTCTTGAGTAGATAAAATAAGGAGCCATTATAATTGGGCTGTAGAGCACCTGGCCCATTGAACTTGGTCCCAGGAAGATCAGAGTTGACTTATTCAGAGCCTTCTCAGCAGATTATTGCAGGCCAATGATAAAGGGTGATTCATATCCACTTTCAACGTATATGTAGCTATTCAGGAATATTTTTGCTGAGTAGAAAGACGCACACCCTCATTTGCCTAAGTGAACAGCAGTGAAATATGCAGATGCATGACTCAATAGTATAAGGGAAACTCTTGGGCTGGGTGACTTTGTTCTGGGTTGGCAAGAATCATGAAATTATGACATACTCTTTACAGTTAAAGTTGTAATCTGTGTTCCCGGTGGGTTACCTGGGAAGCACAGTTCTTTCCTTCATTGGCATGATAGTATCACTTGATGTGAGCTATGAAAATTTCACAGGTTCCTACATTTTGTCTGCTTCAGGTTTACCATCTGAGTTTTTCAGACAGTCTTGATTTAGCTTCATTTTCAGATTGTCCACAGTTTAGCCATTCTCCTCTATGCATGCCAGTGGCCCTTTGATATGTGATTCTTGGAAGAGACATAGGATCCTGACTGGACCTGACCACCTCACATTAAGCATAAGTCTCACTTGACATTTCTGCTCCCGTAACCTGATGGTGTAGCAGGTTTCCTGTTGCAACAACATTCCCCTGAGACCTTGGTCTGCATCGTCTCATCAAATACTCCCAGTCATTCTGTGGAGTAATAATTAATCTCATCTCACAGAAAGAGAAACTGAGACTCAGCAAACTTACAGGATCCAAAGCCTACAGGTAATAACTAACCTCAACCTGCTGACAGCCAGGTTCCAGAACCTGGCTTTTTCCATGGCTCCAGGCCTCCGTGGTCTGCAGGACTGTGGCGTAGGTAGGGGTGAGGCGAGAAGAATTACAAAATGTGGTTAAGGAACTGACGAGAGGAAGCTAATGTGGCCTTATAGGATTGCAGCTAGTCCAGAAAATCTTCTGGCCAGGAATGCATCACTTCTTGTTCCTGGATGTGGTTTTTCCTGCAGGGTGAGAAGCACAAGGCAGCAGGCTCATTAGAGGGAAGTGGTTGGTTAGTTTATCATTACTTTCCTTCCACATCCCTGGGTCAACACCTGAAACCGATGAGCCACTTCCTGCCCAGGGCTGTGTGAGGATGGAGCTCACCGTGTATTTTAGCCTCAGTAGCTACTGAAAGTGAGGCTTTCAAATGGCATTTTCAGGGTAGAGTTAGCTAAATGAGAAGGTGAACTTGATAGCACCGTAACTAGAGCACAAGTCAAAACAGAACAAAACAAAGCACAAGGTGTCATCCAAGCAATGGCCATCGGATGCCGCAGCAAAAGCAGCAGCAGCCAGAGGTTCTGATAAAGCCATCCCCACAGGAAAACACTATGTTTGGCCTAAAAACAATCCATTAAACGTTTGGAATTTCAAAAATAATTACTGCTAAGCCTCACAGGCAATTGGTAGCCACTCTGCCTCCACTGATCGTGGTACCATCCCCAGTTCCGGAAGCTCTTCTCGCTTCCCTGGGGATCTTAGTCAACTCTGAGCTTCACCGGGGTGGAGGGCAAGTTCAGAGCACTGCTATGCTCTGCATCTAACTGGCCTTGCATCACACTGGCCTTGTGAAAACAATGGTAAGACACCATCCCGTTCTGGGAGGAGGGCACAGGTCAGGGCGTGTGCTCTGGAATGTTTGGAGGCTGTGAGGATCCCAACAAGAATTAAGGGGCTCTTAGGATGGGGAGCATGAAGACATGTCACAGGTACAGATTCTCCGAGAAAGCCCAGACATGCAAAAGACACCAGCAAACTCACTCGACGGGGCCGAAGTCTACAGGTGGAGACAAAACATTCTCTGTCCTCGATGCCAGGACGGATGATAGAGGCAGGTGCTGAGCAGAAGACGAAGGAGAAGGACTGTGCTTGTTTACTGGGCTCCCCGCTGGCCTTCCCTGCACCGTCGTCCAAGTTGGCCCCCTGGGAGCAACGCTCCTGCAAGTCCCTTTCACTGAGCATCTCTGTCCGGTGCACAAAAATGCTCTTTCCCGTCCCGTTTTAATCACTGAACTTTGACTGTGAGCTCCCAAGCCGTGTTCATCTGAGTCCTTCTCAGGTCCCACAGGGAAGGACCAGCTCTGGTCCCATCTGTCCCCGGAACAAGCTGTGTGCTCCCTCCTGCCTCGCCTTCAGCAGCTCTGCCTCATCACACAGAGCTCTACCCCCTGCCCCCAGCAGGTGTGGGGAAGCCTGGAGGCATGGCCGACATGGGCCCTGGGCAGACCTGGGTCTTACCAGCTCGGGCCCTTCCTGCTGTTTGTCCTTGACTTCTCTAAGTTTCCGCGCCAAGTAGGAACTAGAGGAGCTCACGCATGTTGAGTGTTTAGGGTGGGACTTGGCAACAAGAAGCGTGACTTGCAGAAAATGTGGGTCCTCTTGACCTAGCTTTGATTGACCCTTCTCACTTCAGTCCCCCTCAAGGTCAACAGGTCTCAATCCACTTTTGTGCATCCCCTTGAGCTTATCCTGAGACCTGTCTGAGAGGGTCATGCATATTTTAGTTGAACTCAGTGCAAGATAATGTCGATAATTCACATCTGGATCGAGCACTGTTGAAGGGAAAAGCGCGGGATGAGGATGGGTCATCCAGACTATTCATTTGCTGGGACTGCAAAGCAAAGAACCCACAAACTGGGTGAGAGAGACAACAGAATGATCTGGAGGCTGGACATGCACGGTCCATCGTTAGCAGGCCTCTCTCCTTTCTTCCGAGGCCTCTCTCCTCATCCAGAGGCCGCCCTCACCCGTCTGCCATCCATGACCATGTGCACCCTGCAGCACAAGCATGCTGAGTCAGGGTTAGCCACACGGAGGCGTTTTAACCAGGCATTTAACCAGAGCTCATGACATGGGTTCATCCGGGTCTCTGACCGGCAGCTTCTCTCCAAAAACCATCCCCCAGACCCTCCCGAGGCTCCTTCTCACCGCTCTCTGCCACCCTCCTACCTTTTAGTTGGAGGCCGGCTCTCGGCAAGCTCTTGGGGGATCCGTGCTGTGTCCAGGTGGTCCTTTGGGAAGGGAAGTTCTCACCTTAGGAAGCTGCCTATGGTTTGCTCTTCTCACTAGCTGGTGAGGAAGGACTTGGTTCACACTGAATGTTTGTAAACTGCCCCCACCCCCCAAATGTTGAAGTCCTGTGTCCTGATATGAGCGCATTTGGGAGGCAATGTGATGTGGAGGGGGCTGGGTGCCCCAGAGGGGTTGGTGAGAAGCTCGGTGGGGTGCAAGCCCCAACACTGGGCCCTGTGTGTCCCCTGGCTAGAGAGAAGGCCGCCAGGGGGAGGTCTCAGGCTCTGATTTGGACAGATGCTTCTAGCTCCGATCCACAGCGAGCCTCGTACAGCCTTGGGGAAACAGGCAAATCTCACTAAAACGTATTTCCTCGACCTGAAATGGAGGAGTAACCTAGGAAGTGTTAGTGTATTAACGACGTTTGCGAGGCTCCCAGCACAGTGCCTCGCACAGAGTAAGCACTCAGAGAATGCACTCAATGTTATTTAAAAATATAAACCAGGGGCCTCCCTGGTGGCACAAGGCTTTAAGTCATAGCACTATGAAGCTATCAGCAGCCGATGCAGCACGAGTTCGATTCCCCGCCAGGGATTTGACCCACATGGCGCAGCAGACTGCTCCTGTCTCCCGCTGCTCCTCTCAGCATGGATTTCAGTCAGTCTGCCTGTTCTGCTCCCCACTTGTCTCTGGTGAGTCCTCTCACCCCCTGCACCTCTGGCCTATAGCCCATCTCTTTTGTGCATAAATACATAAATATTTTAAAAATAAAAATATAAACCAGCATATTATATACTTATAGAAATACATTTATGTTAATAATATAAAATATGTAAAGTTATATGTAATAGGCTTAGACTTATGTATTGTATAAATTTATTTATAATTAAATAAATAGAAAAATATGACTGTCAGCAATTCAGAGGTGAAACTGACCCATTTTCAGTTTTCCTTCCCCCAGAACTGAGATTGCAAACAGCTTAAAGGCAGAAGGAGAAGCCCAAGAGAGCCCTACCCAGAGCTTCCCTCCTCCCACCTCGAGTGAGGGGGCTCTGGATGCAGCAAGGTGTTGATGCGGGTAGGTGAGCGGGAAGTACCGGGAGAAGAGGGAGCGAGCCGTCTCCCGGAACCGTGAGCTCAGAGAAGAGCCGTGCTCTTTGATATAGGTCAAGCGTGAAATTTCAAGGTTAATTAGTTATATGTTCTGTCATGAAGGTCAGGACACTGCAGAGCTAAAACCTCTCTAAACGCAAATTTATTGAGCATCTTTAGTTTCAATTAGCCGTTCATGAAATGTTAAGACTGGAATATCCTGCAGATATCACCCAGACCTGTGCAGGTGGCCTCAGCTGGGGTCTTCCCTGCCATCTGGACCAGCAATTCTTCACTTATCTGGAGGGGCCTTACCCTATGGAAGGTTTAATGCCTGCAGCCTCAGCCACTAAAGGTCACCGTGGCGACAAAGCCAGTGTCCACTTTCTGCCGCCATTGGGCCTAGGAACGCTCACATTGCAGTGGTGCCCTTTCTCACCCTTATTTCTCAGGTGAGAAAAGATTCAGGTCATGGAAGTGCTTTACTCGATTTCAAACAGGTGCTTCCTCTTGCTTTTAATTCTTGGACCCGGAGACTTTTCACTTTCACTGCCACATCATATATGCGTAGGTACTCTGAATGATTAAGTCCTTTGACCAAATCCAAGTTCTTTTTGAGAATCACAAGTTGGGATGGGGAGAAACTAGGAATCCCTCTAATTCAGCCTCCTTATGGGCCAATGAGAAAATGAAGCCCATGGAAAAGGGCTGGGGAGTCTTTTCCGTGGGTTGAATTCAGGCTCTGGGAGAACGGACACCCGTTTGCCGTGCCTGGGAGTCCAACTCCTCGGCGGAGGTGGTTCATCTGAGAAGGCTGACGTTGGAATTGACCTTGGAGAAGAAAAAGTCCCTGCGTGAACGTGTGATTCTGCTCTGGAAGGTGGCGTGGGTGACAGTGGGCTCAGTGGGAACACGGGCACGGGGGTCGGCATTTTGCAAAGGGAGAGGAGGAGTGATCCAGCATTCATAACCAGTGGCCCAGCAGATGAAGCTAGGGCAGCGTCTCTGGGTGCGCACATGCCTTCAGCTCGGCACGAGCAGCTGTGACTACACAGTGGCTCTTCACTGTGACACGACAGTGGCTCTTCTTCGCTGATGCCTTCCTGGGCCCAGGCCCTTCCCCTTTCCCAGTTTGTGCAGCCCTCGCTCTGCCCGTTGGCTGAGTCCCACAGGCAGTCACAGGCAGTGTCAGCAGAATTGGGCTCCGACAAGCAGGAATCGTAATCCCTGCGTATGACATGCTCTGTAACACCTTTTGCAGATACATCTTTTTTTTTAAAAGATGCATTCATTCATACACACAAGAACTGGGGTGCACGCCAGAGGTGTGGGGGTGAGAGGAGTTACCAGAGACAGAGTGGGGAGCAACAGGCAGATCCACTGAAACACACTGCTGAGGGGAGCTGTGGGGAGACAGGAGGGGTCTGCCATGCCACATGGGTCTGCTCCCTGGCCGGGGATCCAACCCGAGCTGCAGTGGCTCCTGACGGGCCCACAGTGGGGTGCTCAAAGCCTTGCGCCACCAGGGAGGCCCCTTTTGCAGATACATCGACAAAGAAAGATCCTTGACTAGGAAGAACTCAGCCCAGTGGGGAGGCTGGGGAGAGGCTGACATTTGAGTAGGTTGAGTCTATGTCTAGGGTTTTCGCCAAACAATGGAGGCTAAGAAGGAGGGGGGTCACCTAATCCGTCAGTGGTGGAAGATTTCAAGAGAGGCTTCCTGGAGAATTGCTACCTCGGTTTACTCATGATGAACCCATAGACGTGAGATGATGAGCTAGGGGCCAGGGCCAGTCAGGAAGAGATGCTGGGAAGAAGTGGGGACTTTGAGGGACACAGAGACCCAGAAGCCACCAACACGGCTCCGACATGGGCTACCAGCACCAGAGTTTCAGGAGGAGGGCTTCCAGAGGCTGCCCTGTTGGAGAGTGCAGGGCGAGCAGCCTCTGGGACGCAGGGGTGCAGGCAGCATGGCGGAAAGTGTTGGAGCCAGAGACATGTTGGAGCCAGAGTCTGCCTAAACTTAGCTGACTGAAACTTGACAAACGACCTACAGGCCTGCTTCCTTATCTAGTAGGCCAGCTGGTCCCATACCTTAGACTCTCTTAGTCAGTTAAGGGCAGGGCGTATGGAACAGCTTCTTATCTCAGAATGTTATCTTAGAAAGTGCACCCGGATATGGGGCAGAAGCCCGCGCCCGCCCAAATGGATCTCCTGTACAAGTTTAAATTTTTGAAACATGTCTCTCTTTAAAGCTATTTGCTGTGCTCATTGCGCAGGCTTTGACCTCTCAGCTTATTGGCTGCAACCTATGTAATGGCGGGAAATTGGCTATATAAGCTCACCCCTTCTTACTGTGGGGGTCGATGGCCCAGCTAGACCTGCGTGTCTCAGTTGGATGGTCGGCCCCTGCATGCAGGCGGAGTAAGGCTCTACTTGATTGTTGCATCCCTGTGTCCGCTCTTTGTTCTTTTGGGGTGCCCACGGAAACTCGGACCTTTACAAAAGGAGGAGGCAGCGTCCCAGGACCCTGTGCCTTGGCTGCGAACCACACAGGGGTTTCTCCTTCACTCCCCGCCTACATGGGCGAGGAACAGCCGTGCAGAGGAGGGTGGTGGGAGAGGCTGAGGCAGGGTCGCGTTCCTAGCCGTCTGGTCTGGTGGTCCCTCTTCCCCCTCAGGCTGACGGACCCAGTCTGAGTCGCTCTGCTGCCTGTTCGTCCACTGTCTTCCCATCAGGATTTAAACACTGGGTCTGCTGCTTCTGGAGCCTGGGCCCTGGCAGCTCCTTATTTCCTGGGCTGTGGCCTCCCTGAGGTGTGCAGAGAGGGCGGAGACGCGCCGACCGGACAGCTGGCCGGACCCGCCCGCCGCACATGCTTCGGTTACCGTGCGGGCTCCTGAGTTTAGCGTTAAGAGTAAGAGGTGATTGTGAGTTCCGAAATGCGGGCTCTGAAATGCGAGGTTCCCTCTGTGTAACTGGGAAAAAATACAGTTATTTGCATTTAAATACAAGTCTAAATCCCTTCCTTCCAAAAGCGGTAATAACTACCCTGAATGAATTATACATTTGCTAATTTTAACTGGTCTGTTTTATGGAAATGAGGTTATTTGTCCTGCCTGGTGCGTTCCCATCTTGTCCTATCAATGCAAAGGCCGAAGGGTGTGATTTATCCAGGCTGCTCCCGCCAGGCCGCATCCAGAGGTCTGGCTCTGTCGCTTACTTAGCTCACTTATTTAATCATTTAGATTTTTGCCTCACATCTGAAACACCTCGAGCGCTTTCCCTGCAAAGCCCCTCAAGAAGCGGGAGGAGAAGTAACCACGGGGGCATTTTATATTTTCAGCTGTGATGGGGCGATTTGTTTTATTTATCCGGCAGGGCCTTGGTGGTAAATCCGGAAGAAATGTGATCTCATTTTCAGGGATTCAGCGCGAGCTGATTTGTATGTACGGCCCGGCATAATTTTGTGAATGTAAGTCTTCTGCAGTGTTTATAGTGGCAGTGCCCAAAACCGGAGTGTGTAAATCCAATTTCCATGTTCAGTGACAGCCGATTGAAGGGCCCTCTCTAATGAGCGTGGCCACACTCGTTTCTGGAGGCCAGTTCCGCTTCCCTCCAGCCCAGACCGCGGAATGTCTGCCCGTGGGGCCGCGGTGACTTGGGGACAAGAGAGAAACACCCGCAGCTCCTCCCAGGCCCTCGCATGCTCTGCTCTGCCAGAGCCGGAGGGTGGGTGGGAACGGGCCTGGAGAGGGCTTCCTGAGAACCTTCTCGCATTCAGCGGCGAATAATGCCCTTTCAGAAGTGGACTAATCCTCAGGGAAGAAGAAAAGCCAACCGAAAAATATAAAATGCTAATGATGCTTTTCCCATGAAGTATAAATAAGCACAGATTTTTTTTTTTGAGAAATAAAGAAAAAGGGGGAAAACAAAAACAGCTTCCTCTGGGAACCAGCGGAAAATATATTTTGTGTGACATTGCACAAGTCCCTCCGACTCTTGGGGTTTTACGTTTTTAGAGAGGGAAATTAGGAGGTTGTGCTACTGATGCCGAAGATGAGTGGCAGAAGCTTTCTTTCATGAGAAGGGGCTGGAACCCTGATGAATAAATACGGAGCACGGACATTCCACCCATAAGGCCGGTGTAATAAATGCAGAATGTCCACTTACTTGAGCATCAATCCATGGAAGTGACATTCAAGGAAGAGCTTATTCCAATACGCACGCCTGGAATTTGCTCACTTTGATGGGTTTGCTTAAAGCTGGAGTGGTTCACGTGGCCAAAACGTGCCTCTCCGTTCCCAGCCCCGAGGGACTCTGGACCCGCACACCGGTGACTGGGAAGAAGCTGCTCTCCAAGATGTTCCTTGAGCAGTTCTCGCACTGCACAAAGGCGCTTGCTCTGCACACACCTTGATGATGTGCACCCGCCTTGGTCTCCGCATCAGGAAGCTGTGACCTACCTTGGTGCTGTGGGCGGGACTCCTCTGGCTCTCACAGAACACCCAGGGTAGGAGGCTACGCCTGGGCCAGACCTGCGTCTGGAAGGCCGCGTTTCAGAGCCTGCCCAGGTGTGGGTACTTCCTGGGGGCCTGGGGCCTCCCTCCTCCAGGTTGGGACAGTGAACATGTTAGAGTCAGAGTTTGTCTAAACTTAGCTGACTGAAACTTGACAAACGACCTACAGGCCTGCTTCCTTATCTAGTAGGTCAGCTGGTCCCATACCTTAGGCTCTCTTAATCAGTTAAGGGCAGGGCGTATGAAACAAGAATGTTATCTTAGAATGTGCACCCAGGTACGGGGCAGAAGCCTGAGCCCTCCCAAAATGGATCTCCTGTAAGTTTAAACTTTTGAAACATGTCTCTCTTTAAAGCTATTTGCTGTGCTCATTGCGCAGGCTTTGACCTCTCAGCTTATTGGCTGCAACCTATGTAATGGCGGGAAATTGGCTATATAAGCTCACCCCTTCTTACTGTGGGGGTCGATGGCCCAGCTAGACCTGCGTGTCTCAGTTGGATGGTCGGCCCCTGCATGCAGGCGGAGTAAGGCTCTACTTGATTGTTGCATCCCTGTGTCCGCTCTTTGTTCTTTTGGGGTGCCCACGGAAACTCGGTACTTTACAAACACACACAGGCAGTGCGCACTCCCGTTCTACGAGGTTGACATAGTGAAGCACCACACTCCAGCAGGGAGCGTGGGCTTGGAGCCCCCTGCTCCCCCCAGCTCCCGTGGGGAGCCAGGGCCAGCTTCTCCCTTCCCATGTCACATGCATCGAGCATCATGGGACTTCCATTGTCTTCCTCAAAACACTGACACAGCGTTTGTTGTTGTCGTGTTGGTAGCACACCTCCCACTGCTGCCTGTAGGTGCCGATAAGCTTCTTATCGACATTTTTTTTTAACTTGGAAGTAATTTTGAACTGACAGGAACGTTGCAATAGGAATAATGCACAGGACATCCACGCGCCTACCTTGCAACTTGTAACATTTGCGTCATGGCCTTGCCACACGTGTCCCTTTGACGACTTAATCTGTACTGTGTGATGTCCACACATACAAGCATGTGGAGCAGATACCATGTGAACAGCTGTAGCTCCACATCCACACCTGTGCACGCCCACCCACACCTTTCAGACCCACGGGCGGGGGGCCATGAGAATGGTGATAATGGAAAACAGTTCCTGTTGACACCTGTTCAGACGTAGCGAGAGGAAGGCTGGACCTCGGGAGTGGCTGTCGCCGGCTGGCACAGGCAGAGGGGACTCTGGCAGACATCGGCCATCGGAGACCAGGTGAGAGGGACACAGGAGGAAAGGGTCATGAAAAAATCTGTCGGCTAAAGACAACTGTGAACGCCAGAAACCACTCTGTTCCCTGCAAGGAGACATCTGTCACCCACTTCATTCTGGAGAGGCCCTGCACGGTGAGGAACTGATGTAATGGGGGTGGGGGGTTGGAGCGGGGCCCTGTGAATATTAGATGAACAAAAGGACATAGCTGAAAATAAAGTGGTCCGTTTTTGTTTTTTTTTAAGATTTACTTATTCATGCATATAAGAACTGGGGTACAGTCCAGAGATGTGGGGGATGAGTGGATTCACCAGAGACAGAGTGGGGAACAGGACAGGTGGATCTAGTCAAACACACTGTTGAGGGGAGCAGCAAGGAGGCAGGGGAGGTCTGCTGCGCCATGTGGGTCCCCTCCCTGGCCAGGGATCGAACTCTTGCTGCAGTGGCTACGAATAGCTTCCTAGTGCTGAGACTCAACCCCTTGTACTACCAGGGAGGCCCAGCATAACATATTTATGAAGACCTCAGATATATACTATTTACTTTATAACATATTTATGAAGACCCGAGATATATACTATTTACTTAGTGTTTCATTATCTTTATGTGAAAAAAGATCAAAGTCTGAAATAGCAGAGTGAATATTCCCATCTTATAGAGTAAAACTGAACCTTGGAGTTGTTTTGCTTTTATCTCTAGAAACAAAAGTGAAAGTAAAGTTACTTCATTAAAATTTCACTTTCTGATTTTGGGGGCTCCCTGGTGGCGCAGTGGGTTAAGCAACGCACTGCGAAGCAAACCACAGCCACTACAGCACAAGTTTGATCCCTGCTGCCGGCCAGGGAGGAGACCCACATGGCGCAGCAGGCCTCTCCTGCCTCGCCCGCTGCTCCCCTCAGCAGTGTGCTTCGGTTGATCTGCCTGTTCTGCTCCCCATTCTCTCTGGTGAATCCTCTCACCCCCCCACCTCTGGCCTGTACCCCAGTGCTTGTATGCATAAATAAATAAATCTTTAAAAAAAATTTCACTTTCTGATTTTATAGTTTACTTCAGATAGTTCTACTTCCTGTTATCATTATAGCTTCACCTCAACATGGGTAATGATGCCTAGATGCCTACTTAGTTTATTTTGTGAGAATGGAATAAGATCAGACATGCAAAGACAGTTTTTAAGCTATAAAGCACCTGAGAAATGTTAGTTATGAATATTTTTGTAGATGACCAATGAGTCACTTTTGATGGGTTGAATAAACTAGAATTAAATGTGCCTGGTGTGAAAATATATTTAGATGCTGTCGTTAATGATGACCCCAAAATATCTGCCTTGAAAAGAACCCCCTGCGGAGAAAGGCCCTTTAATGCACATACTCAGTGCCCCCTGTCAGAGAGAAGTGCAGAGGGAGTGAGGGGCCTCCAGCTGGCTGCAGGCTCCGCAGGGGACCCTGGACATCCAGCCCTGACCAGCAGCCTCCTGGCCCTGGAGTCCCTTTTAGAAATGTAGATTTCAGAACCTGCGTTTGCTAAGATGTCCAGATGATTTGTATGCAGGGCAAACTTTGAGAGCAGCTCTCAAATTCATATTCCTATGTAACTCCTATTGCTAAAACAGAAAGAAATAGGATAACTAGTAAGCTTTTTCGATATTGCCAGCAACCAAGCCGGCACACAATAAAAAACAAAACAAAACAAAACAAACCTTTAGTCCTAGGGTCTGACAGATTTTTAAAAATTTATTTATTTATGCACACAAGAGCTGGGGTATAGGCCAGAGCTGCAGGGGGATGAGAGGATTCACCAGAGACAGAGCGGGGAGCAGAACAGGCAGATGGACTGAAGCACACTGCTGAGGGGAGCAGCAGGAGGCAGGAGAGGTCTGCTGAACCCCATGGGCCCCCTCCCTGGCTGGGATCGAACTGGCGCTGCTGTGCCGTGGATGCTTCACAGTGCAGCGCTCAACCTGCTGCGCCACCAGGGAGGCCCGGGTTTGACAGAGCTGATGGTTAATCTCATATTTTATCACTGAGGGAGCCTTGACCTCAAATGCGATGACTGAGTGTGGACCCCCTGGCCCCCAGCCTGTTAAGGGGGACACCAGCATTAACCTGCCTGGTTCCAGAAGCCCTAGGTGGCCTAGGTAACCCTAGAGAGAGTCCGGGCCCCTGTCTGAGGTTCTGCATTTGCTAACAGGCATCCCTTCCGGCATTTCGCTTCTGATGAATCACTGTAGAGACAGAGGTCAGGTTTTCAAGGGAGCTAAGGACTTTTTGTTTTAAGATTTATTTATTTATGCATATAAGGTCTGGGCTGCAGGCAGAGGTGGGGAGGTGAGAGAATGCACCAGAGACAGAGCGGGGAGCAGAACAGTGGGCCTAATGAAACACACTACTGAGGGGGCGCAGCGGGGACAGGAGAGGCCTGCTGTGCCGTGTGGGTCTCCTCCCTGACCCGGGATCAACCTTATGCTGCAGTGGCTGTGGGTGCTTCCTAGTGCTGAGACTGAACCCCATGCGCCACCCGGGAGGCCTTAAGCCAAGGACTTCTAATTGTGGTTTTCCTCTGGAAGGAGCCTCCCTTGACTTGAAATGCTCGAGACACTTGGCACCGGCCAAGACCGCTCTCCTGAGGGGAAGTACCTGAGTTTTCCACACCAGCGCGTCCCCTGCCCGAGAGAAGCCGCCACCCCTGGGCCCTCAGCACCCACAGCCCCCACCAGCTGGGGTGCCCGGGATCCCCAGCAAAGGCGACGCTCGCTCAGGGACACACCTCTGCGAGAAGCACCCAGTGGGGGCGACACTGCGCAGGAGCCTCTCTCCCTGCAGAGACCAGTTGGCTCCTTGCAGTCTCCAGACGCTGGAGCATCTTTCTGGTGCCCACAGGAGGCCCCGCACTGTGGTGGAAGTGAGCGAGCGGGCTGTGCCCAGGGCCGAGCACTTTGTTCCGAAACGCGCTCCGTGACCAGCCTGCGGAGCGAAACGTTCGTGTCTTGCTTCGCGCTGGGCTCCTGGGGCCGCTGCCAACACTGCGGAAGCTCTTGGGCGTTTGCGGTCCATGTGGTGAAAGCCTCGTGGAGCCAGGCAGGGGTCGATGTGCGGATCTGGGCCCTTCTCACCAAGGCACTGCGGTTCCCTTGATTGTTAGAGCCGCCCTGGAGCTCAAGTGGTGGTGTCTGCAGAGAGAAGGCCTCAGTCAAAGGAGAAATGCAGCGGTGCCGCCACTCACCCAACTCCCCACCCCCACTCCTGCCAGCTGCCCCAAGCCCCGCCCCCACCCCAGGATCTCCACCCCCTAAAGAATCCTGCTCAAGGTCTCTTCCATTCTGCTCTGTTCAAGACTGGGCAATTTTCTGCTTTCTTCTTTTAAATATTTGTATTTTTCAACATTTTCATGAAATAAAGGTAATCTTTACATGCATTGACCGTCATACAAAAAAAATGCATTTGTTTAAATAAAAGACAGATGGTTGCCTTTACTTATTATTTTAGTAGCTATAGTATAAACTTTTATTTGCATGCTATAATATATAAATATTGCAAGCCACATTTATATTTTACAAATTGGATACAATATATGATTTTGCAGTTATATATATCAATAAATAATAAAGATATATATCAATAAATAATAAAGATAAATTACATTACATATTATATATGATATTTATAAATGTACTATTCATATTGTAGAATAAAATATAAATCAACTGATACAGTAAGTGGCAAATACAGGGTAATCCGCATTTTAGGGTTTTCTTCTGTAACTTTTTTATTGAGGTAACTTTAGTTTGCAGCACTGTCTATGATGTAGGTTACAGCCCCTTACTTTGTTAAGTGTATGTGCTGTCTCAGCCTTTAAGAGATGTTTCATTGGCGTTCCCATGTGGGGCACATACTATTCTCATCATATTTGGGGAAATGATCAGATGTAGAACAAAATAGCTGGAGTGAAGGGCGCAGACTAGACTGTGGTGCTGAGACCAGCACCCCATCTGTCTTGCAAAAAGCAGGCCAAGTGGGAGGGGGGCAGTGTGGACTGTAGCTTTCTTTTTAACTGTTAGGAGTCCACTCCAATAACAAGTCAGACACCGTCACCGCTGGACACAGGCAGTTGGCCTAGGCGACCAATTCAATACGGCAGAGATAGTGAAGGAACTTGTGACAATGACGGGCATAATTTTAATAAATAGGATCTATTTCTTTGTACATGTAATTTATAATTTAAAACCAACTTCAGGTACATAAGGAAATACACAGCTGTCTGCAAATCACTTGAAAATGAAGAAAAAAAAAAGATGGATAAATGAATGCAATAATGGATAGGTAAATAGATATTTAATAAGGCAAATATAGTAACATACTCTTCATAGGTGCTCCCAAACAGGTATGGGTATTTGCAGGGAAGTGCTTTCAGTATTGATTCAGGTTTGAAAATTTTTATTTTTTTTAATTTTTTTTTATTTTATTAAAATATTTTAAAATTTACATATACTTGCCATTAATTGTAATCCCCATGTATTCCCCATCACCATCTCACCAGTGCACC
>JAGFMF010012216.1:1829325-1899185 GCA_019455555.1 Galemys pyrenaicus
TCCCGATCCACTCATCTGTTTTTGGGCATTTAGGTTGTTTCCAGGTCTTCCCTATTGTAAAGAGTGCTGCTATAAACCTAGGGGTGCAGGTATTCTTTTATAATAAATTGTTAGAAGAGGGGCTTCCCTAGTGGTGCACGGGGTTGAGTCTCAGCACTATGAAGCATCCGTAGCCACTGCAGCACAAGTTCGACTCCAGGCCAGGAAGCTGACCCACAGGGTGCAACAGACCTCTCCTATCTACCCCCTACTCCCCTCAGCAGCATATTTCAGTCGATCCACCTGTTCTGCTCACCCCCACCCTGGCACCTCTGGCCTGTACCCCAGTTCTTGTATGCATGAATAAATAAATCTTTAAGAAAATGTTAGGAGAAAGTGACTTTGCAGACTTGGCCCTATGCAATTACATCTGCAATCTTGGGAGCTGGTTATTACCACCTCTCTGTTTTCCTAAGGAAATGTAGCCCGTGTAGCAATTTATTGTGAGCTGGCATTTAGTTGGAAGCATTGAGATTCCAGCTAGGTTTCAACACAAGATTCAGTTTGATTGGTCAGTTGGGGAAGGATGAGATCAGCCTTTGGGAGGGATGGATGTCCACTCCCCATCTGCATAGCTCCTGTGTGGCACCTAACAATTGCCTTCCTCAAGCGCTGAGATTCTGTTTTCCATCTTTAAAAGCATAAATTCTCTCTCCTAGGGTTTCTGTGAGGTGATTATGATATCTATGTAAACCAGTACACTACATGTTGCTTTAAACCCAGATGTCTATCTGACCCACCCTTCCCTTCTGATCAAACTAGACCAGGGCAAGGCTAGAAGGAATGAAGAGGACTTAGGAGGTATGCTGAAGACCCTAGAGTACTGTTGGAATTTGTATTCCCTTGGCAAATAGTGACTTTGTTTTTTGGGTCACTGTGTTGCAGCTGTAGGAATCCTCTGTTTTGTCCTTTACCATGTGATTGAAGGACAGATCATGCCATTCATCCTTCTTTTTTGCATTTTAGTCTTTGTAGTCACATTTGCATTATTTTTGTTCCCAGTCTGTGGGTCTAGCACTTGACAATGACGTATCAACAGCAGGTTTTCAGTCCTCTGCTTTCATTTCTATTTAATCTCTTCACCATGATTTTTAATAAAAGTGTTAATTAAGATCAACCCAGAGCTTGACCTCATGTGGCTTCATCGCCTGGCACACTAAGCCTCCTCCTGCCCAGAGCGGAAGTGCTGTTGTCTCCAAGGTTTATCAAGGGTTTCATTCAACTTCTTAGACAAGTCTCAGTTCCAGTGACTTGAATTTTATACTCTGGCTTCTCCTGAGATCATATAAATCTTTTGCCTTTCACCAGTGACTTGAATTTCACTCATGCTAAGTAGGAAAAGAAATCTGTCCTAAATTTGCAACACTGGCTCAAATCGCTCACGTAAATAATCTAAAATGCGTCATCTGTTAAATTGCCTTCATCTGCTAAACATGCAGGTTATTTCCGTTTTTTCTCCAGCTCCATAGCGTGTCTTTCCCTTCAGTTCTCATTATCATCGCTCGCAATTCATGCGCCCTGCTCCTCTCTCACCTGAGTTATGCGTGGAGATTTTCAACGTGGGTGAGAATCCTTTGGGGGAGGCTGGGTGAACACATTCATACCAGGGCTTCTCCATTGGGGGTGCCCATTAGAGCACTTTGGAGGCTCTGTCAGCGGGGACCACCCAACACTCAGAGAAGATACTCTGATGGGAGATAGCTGGTTGAAGGTCATGTGTTGAATATTTCCTAGGTGATTCCAATAAACAGCAAGGAGCTGCCTGATAAGTCAGCAAATACGATTTCTCGTAAGTGTGTGCTGTTCATGAAACCAGTGTTAAGAAGCCCCCAAAGAAGAACTATTTTAAATGTCTAAAATAATGAGACATTAGCCTTGATGTGATATCTACAGTGAGGCAGATAAGCAAAGCCTCATGCTAGTGTGCGATGAGTTTTTCAAAGTACGTGCAAGTGACTTAAAATATGTTTCAGTAGCAACCTTGGTTATTGTCATTATTGCTTCATTTCTTATTTCTAAAATTTATCTGAAAAATACACTCAGAGAGGTTAATTGATCCAAGGTGATAAGTGGTCGATAGCACAACCCTCTCTTGAACTGAAGACTTCCGTTATAATCGACTTTCTATCCCCTATTATTTCCATCGCACCATACCATTTATTTCTTTACATAGTAGGTCGCATATAAAGTGACCACTGACTTTGGTTGTTACAAAAAGCTCCAGGTAAAGAGTAAGAACATTACAAAGTGCCCCATCTTCTCATGCCCCTGTGCCTTAGGTCTTGCTGGTGTGACCAATTGTGTATAGAGAGCTTTTCTCTTGGGTTTCTTTCAAACCCTACCTTCCACATGGCCCATTTTCTGGTGTTCCAGTGAAGGACTCTTCTTTGATCCCACTGCACCCTCTAAATATTTCTGTTGTAACACACACATGCATATTTTATCTCCCACCTCCTTTGTAAGAGAGACCTTGCTTTATATGTATTTTTTTAAGATTTATTTATTTATGCATACAAGAACTGGGGTATAGGCCAGAGGTGTGAGGGGTGAGAGGATTCACCAGAGACAGAGTGGGGAGCAGAACAGGCAGATTGACTGAAAGCCACTGCTGAGGGGAGCAGCGGGAGACAGGAGAGGTCTGCTGTACCATGTGGGCCACCTCCTTGGCCAGAGATCGAACTTGTGCTGCAGTGACTGTAGAAGTCTCACAGTGCAGTGCTCAACGCCTTGTGCCACCAGGGAGGTCCCTTATACGTACATTTTAACAGTGCAGAGTTCATACTGGTGATATGACACAGTAGATTGGTAATCAACAGATCCTGGTTGAATGAATGAATGGGTAAATGTTTGAATGGATGACCTAATGAATAAATAATGAGTGCATTTATTATTCCTGGTCTTGGCCTTAAGTAAAACTCAGTTACCTAAAGTAATAACATGGAAACATTTAGAGATCCAAGCTACTCTTAGAAATTTCACAGGTCTATGGTTTAGCTAGCCATGTAATTCTGGATGACTGACTGCTCTGAATTCAGATGAAAGTTAGAGTTAGTTCTCCTGCCCCTCCCCCCACTTAGAATTGACAAAGGGGACAGTGTGAAAAAATAAATAAATTTGAACTTCCCTTTCCTCTCCCATAAATAGGAGAAAACAGGGGCCTCCCTTGTGGTGCAAGGGGTTGAACGCTGCACTGTGGAGCTTCTGCAGCCACTGTAACACGAGTTCGATCCCAGGCCAGGGAGGGGCCCCACATGGCGCAGTAGACCTCTCCTGCCTGCCCGCTGCTCCCCTCAGCAGTGTGTTTCAGTCCATCTGCCTGTTCTGTTCCCCACTCTGTCTCTGGTGAATCCTCTCACCCCACACTTCTGGCCTGTACCCCAGCTCTTGTGTGCATAAGTGAATAAAATCTTAAATAAAAGGAGAAAATGAAGAAAAATAAATTAAATAGTTCCTAGAGTCCTTGATAGTCTCCCCTCCACCACCAGTAAGTAGTATGTGCAGTTGGCAAACCAAATGCAGACCCAGGGCCCTGAGCTGGCTGCTCTGGCGCAAGGTGGGCGCACCACTGCCCCGTGATGTCTGTTTGCAGTCTGTGGGTTCTGTCTGGCCGGTGCCCTGAGCTGGCAGTGGTCTGTGGTGATACTGTCCCCTACTGCCCACAAGAGGCAGCTGGGCACTACTAGTCGCCTGTGGCCCCACATCTCCAGGAAACTCAAGTGTCTGAAAGGGCATCCCAAGTGTCTGGAAGGAGACTGGACGTTTGTGAGCACAAGGACTCAAGGTCAATGTGACCTTAAGGAATGGGACCTTCAGGGCCTACCTGGGGGCGCAGCGGGTTGAGCGCTGCACTGTGAAGCATCGCGGCACAGCAGCGCGAGTTCAATCCCTGGCCAGGCAGGGACCCACAGGGCGCAGCAGACCTCTCCTGCCTCCTGCTGCTCCCCTCAGCAGTGTGTTTCAGTCTGCTCCCCACTCTGTCTCTGGTGAGTCTTCTCACCTCCTGTGTCTCTGGCCTGTACCCCAGCTCTTGTGTGCATAAATAAATACATCTTTAAAAAAAAAAAAAGGAATAGGACCTTCAGCATCACGGACACACGGGGATGCTCATGCACCCAGAGGTGGCCGGGAAGAGGGCTCCACAGTGGCCACCAACCCTGGGGCAGCTGACACAGCTGGCCAGGAGGGTCACCAGGGGCCCAGGGGATGTTTGCCTGGCTGGGGAGCTGCCCCTCTGCTGCTGCGTGGACACTGGGCACTACTTCTTCCCTCCTGGATCTTGGGATGGGCATCACCTACCAGGGACATGAAACCAGTAAAGTGGAAAGTTGCTAGATCGGCTTTAATTTGGCCCTCCCTCCCCCTACAGCCAAGGCATTGAGGGAGGTGATAGCAAAAGATCAATCATTTGTAGGAAATATAAAGGACCCCATTTTCTCTGGGGAAACACACGGTGTCTTTGAAATGATTGACACATGCTACTCCTTAGCTACACATAATTGGGACTTGGTTATTTTAAGTTCCAGAGATTCTGGCACCTGATGATAAAGAAAGAAAGGAAGAAAGACTCAGTGAAGTAGATAATCTGTAAGTCCCTCTTAGCATTAACTGTGATTTGGGTAATTTTAATTTAGCTTTAAATAAACTGGTTTTTATTAGGCAGTCCTATTTTTATCATCTGAAAACTGTGTTGTATCTTCTCGAACTTCAGCAGAGAGTGAACTGCTTAATATTATGCTCTCTAGACCTGTTTTTCCAAAAAATTCAAAAGCATAAAACTCTGGCTACCCACACGCTGAAAGGATCAATGTATCTGAAACTGGCAAATGGGGGGGGAGTGGAGGGGCGCCCCAGTGTTGGGTTCTCACTAGCACACCCCAAAAGTAGATGCACAGGGAGAGCAAATCGGTTTACTACACAGGGAGTGAGGGAAATTTGCTGGCGGCAGGTGGCAGGAACATTGCATGCAACCCCAGACAGCATCTGCTCGTCTGAGCTTGGTGACTCCCCATCTGGAAAGGATGGTGGCTGCTGCCGGCTCAGCTGAACCCTGAGTGCTGGTGCTCCGGCCCTAGGCAGGGGCAGCCTCTGAGTTCTCCAGCAGCACGCAGCGAGGGGGTGGGTGGAGCTCGCCTCAGGTGGGGCTAACTGGGAAGGTCCCGCCACTGGCAGCAGCCGGCCAAGAAAGCCCCGAGCTCGATGCCACCTGATTCTGTCTTCACAGTCTGTTCCAGCCTGGGTCCCAGCAGCCCCATTCAGGGAGCCAGGGACTCGGCTGTGACAGCCACTGATCTCTCCACTTCCATGAAGTACTCTGTGATTTCCCCTCCAGGCGGAAGGAGGTTCGCGCAGCTACAGACACAGGCGGCTTCTACAAACCAGGGAACTTAGGGTGTCTTGTCCAGTCGCACGCCTTGTGCGCAGCGACCTCAAACTTGAACACAGTTGGCCCCCGCCCTTCCTGAGCTCGCCTCCCCAGCGACGGCACAGCAAGGCCGCCGCTGGGGAGACTGAAAATATGGTCCCAGCGCAGAGCCCTGGAACTTTAATTCCCTCAGGCGCTCTCTGTGAAGGCCAGAGGCGAGCGGGTCTCTGGTCTTACAGCCATAGAGGGCGGATTCGCTCAGGTGGTCTGTGCAGCTGCCCCTTCTCTGAACCCCAGCGCAGTGGAAACTGTTGGAGCGAGGAGAAGAGGAGATAGTCAGGCCACAGCGGTGCTCTGTGCAGAAGCGGGAACATGGCCAGTTCCAAAGGGCCGGGATTGCCGTGCGCAAGCAGGCCACACCCGCGGCGCCTACTTGCCCGCTGCAGAGCCTCTGGCTTCGGGATTTCCAGAAAGGCCAGAACCGGGAGGTGGGGAGCAGGGAGAGCAGCGCTATGCCGGTGCTGTGTGCCTGTAGGTAGGAGGCTGTTCACGGTGTCGGCGCTTAGACGGTGAGCGAGTGGACACCGAGCCATCAGTGGCCAGTCCGTCTGCAGGAGACTCCGAGTTCATCTGGATACCTGCTTCACCCCTCAAACACGTTTTAATACTGCGTCATAATATTATTGAATATTTCCCTTTAAAAAAAAGAGAGATTGGGCCTCCCTGGTGGCGCGAGGGGTTGAGCGCTGCACTGTGAAGCATCCGCGGCACAGCAGCGCAAGTTCCATCCCCGGCCAGGGAGCTGACCCACAGGGCGCAGCAGACCTCTCCTGCCTCCCGCTGCTCCCCTCAGCAGTGTGTTTTGGTCCATCTGCCTGTTCTGCTCCCCAGTCTGTCTCTGGTGGATCCTCTCACCTCAGGTAACTCTAGCCTTTACCCCAGCTCTTGTGTGCATAAATAAATAAATCTTAAAACAAACACACAACTAAATAAACTCTTCAAAAAGGATATTATATTTCCACTTGTCACCATGTAATAAGTAGAAGATAAAACAGTGTGCAAATAAAATACACCGTTAGGCCACTTGAGTGACTGGGGAGGAAGCTCACATACATGTAAATGGTCATCCTGACCTTATCCAGGTGTGGAAAATGAGCTTCAGCTTTTCCCAAGCTTAAAAGTACAATAAAGATGATTCTGCTTAAATTTAAATATGAAAAGAAAACAATACTACAATGATTTCTTTGTTCACAGGTATATGTACACACGGACATATGTCTTAATATTATATAATTTTGTGTAATTTATAGTTATATCTCAGTCTGGGATGACAGGTCTTGCACTTGTTCCTAAATAAAGGTACAATTGGGAGCAGAAACACTGTTATGAAACAGGTTTAACTATAAAGAATTTCTTGATATTTAAATGAAACTACCACCCACCCAACTAATAAAGCTGAACAAAATATTTCATGAGTTTTCTGAAACCTTCTAAAAACTGACAAGGTGTGGGGCCTCCATGGTGCACAGCGGGGTGAGCGCCACACTGTGAAGCATCCGCAGCACAGCAGTGCGAGTTTGATCCTGGGCCAGGAAGGGGGCCCACATGGCACAGCAGACCTCTCCCGCAGCTCCCTCAGCAGTGCATTTCAGTTCATCTGCCTGTTCTGCTCCCCACTCTGACTCTGGTGACTCCTCTCACCTCTCATGCCTCTGGCCTGCACCCCAGTTCTTGTGTGCATAAATAAATAAAATAGTTTTTAAAAATGCAATAGGGGGTCCCCTTGGTGGCGCAAAGAGTTAAGCACCACATGATAAAGCAGCCACAGCCACTGCAGCACGAGTTCGATCCTGGGCCAGGGAGGGGACCCACAGGGCTCAGCAGACCTCTCCTGCCTCCCCACTGCTTCCCTCAGCAGTGTGTTTCAGTCCATCTGCCTGTTCTGCTCCCCACTCTGTCTCTAGTGACTCCTCTCACCTCTCGCGACTCTGGTCTGTACCCCGGCTCTTGTGTGATAAATAAACAAATCTTAAAAACAAAAAACAAAGCAAAACTGACAAGGTATGAATGAATTACCAGGATCAGCTCAAGGGAGACCGGGACCTGCCTGAGCGGCCTGGCACAGCCGCGGTGCCCCATCATCAGCAGTTCCCAGCGGGCCAGCGTCCGCTTCCAGGGCCCGGGGGGTGTCGCAAGGGGCCCCCACCCAGACCTGCTGCAGAGGAGCGGAGCAGGTGCCCTCCCGCTGGGCCCAGACCGAGGGCGATGCCCAAGCGAGGGCGATGCCCAGCTGAGGGCGGTGGCAGTGCGCGCCCTCCAGAGGCTTACCGCTGATGCCGGCAGAAAACGGGAAGGAGAATGAATGAAATAGATGACTCGCATTTACCAGAAGAGTGTAAACTTGAAACTGGCAGACACATGTAATCATCTAAACTCAGTGTGACCCATCGAGAAAACAGATGGCAGGCGTGACCCGTATTAAGGATTAAGTAAGTCAGCCAGGAACAATGGGCACTAAAGCATAGCAGGAAGTGCTGAGAATATTTGTAGGAAAACATTTGAAAAGTAGGAGGGCGGATGGCCAGGCTCTCTGACATAGACCCACAGGTGAGACACCCCAGGACCCATCACACATATGCCATCACCAGTAGAATCTTCCCTTAGGGCAAATTTCAAGCCTTGAGAATGCACCAGTAAGTTCTATCAACCCTTCAGAGAACACCTACTTCCAGTTGATCTTAGATGTAATTGGAGGTTTGCAATTTAACTGTGTGAACTGAGTAGTTAAGAACTAAGCTTAACAGAGTGCTTTGGAATATACTGTTATGACGATTATGTAAGATATATGCATATATAATAGTGTTGATTACTATATGTGACTATATAAAACATATATTATTAAATAAATAGTATAGCTTTAATATGCATGGTGCTTATTCAGGCATATGTTTTATGCATACCCCTGTGACATATATTCCTTATATAATTCTATATGTAAACTTAAAACATATATAATAGAAAAATATATAATAGAAATATATAATGAAAAATACCATACTTTTTATAGCCATGGGTAAAAGGCATACTATAATATAACCACATAAATCTTATATTAAGAACTCCTGGTATGAATATATCATCTTAGGTGCATTTATTTAATACTATACAGCAAAGGAAAAGAAATGTCTCAACAACATGAATCTTGCAAAGATGATTTTGAGAGATCAAGGCAGAATAGAAAGGCACATAGAGTGATGTTTCTCTTACATAAAGTTAGAAAGAAGGCAAAAGTAAATTCTGTTTTTAGGGATGCATATTGACATCAAAACTTTAATGAATATCAGACAGTGATTATCACAGACCTTAAAATAGTGTCCACTTTTTTTTTTTAAGATTTGTTTATTTATGCACACAAGAACTGGGGTCCAGGCCAGGGGTGCCGGGTGGGTGAGACTATTCACCAGAGACAGAGTGGAGAACAGAAGAGGCAGATGGACTGAAGAACACTGCGGAGGGGAGCAGCAGGCCGGGCAGGAGAGGTCTGCTGCGCCACGTGTATCACCTCCTGGCCGGAGGTCGAACTTGTACTGCAGTGGCTGCAGACAGTCACTTAAGTACTTAAGTACTGCGCCCTAACTTCTTGGGCCACCAGAGGCCCAGAATGGGGCCCACTTCTGGAAAGAGAAGGACAATGATACAGAGAACACAGGGCTTGGGAAGTGGCCATATTCTCTGGAATCACAACTACACAATTACTTGGGATTTCACTTTAAAGTTATTGATCAAATTGTGTAGGCACTTCAGGTATTTTTTTCTAGAGACATTCAATTTTGCTACACACAAGATTAACAAACATTGTAAGGCTTAGGGAAACCAAGGTAAGGAAAAGAAGATCACAAATAACCCTAGCTGTTCTAGGCTAGAGTTACATTTGGAATAGTTTTCTTCAAGTGAGCAGACAATGATTTTGTGTTTCCTGTAGTGACTTTAAAGCTTTTTGACTGGAATCCATGTAAGATTTCCTGTAACCTTGGCAATGATGCTACCAGGTGGGTGTAATGCTTTTCATTTTATGGATGAGGAAACTAAGTTATAAAGTCACCTAATTTCCCAATGGACAAATAAGTAGCAAAGAGGAGAGAAGGCAGTCCAACCCAGGAAAACTCTAATGTGTAACTTTTCAAAGCTTCCTGAGGACATGGACTCTATATCCTATATACTAATTAAAAATTCCAATTAGTCTATCAGCTTTACCTCTCTCAGCTAGCAGGAAACGGAGTCACAAAGTAAAGCATGCCCTCGGTATTAACTTAGAGGAAAAATCCCTTGAAAATGCCACACCCACCAGAGAGGAAGCCGACTTCCATCTACCTGTAAACACAGCAAACTGACTCGTCCCCTGGATTTGCCTTGGAAGTTCCAGCCACGGGGTATTCAGACACCATAGCTCCCATCTAGAACTGCTGCAATCCTCTTCTTTGGCACCTTTTAAAAATGACCTTCATCAGCCATATCGGTCATGAAGTCTTCCAAACAGAAACTTCGACAGCTTCTTGGATTCATGATCTTGTATAACATAGACATAAGATTGGATACTGAGCACATTGCCAGAAAATTGGAAGGCTGGAGACGTGTATGGATTCATTGCTATTTAGTGAATTTGTCTATGAATTGTAAATATTTCGAAGGGACAAGGCACGGAGGGGTTGCCAGGGAACAGAAGATGAAATACGTCAGCATGTGAAGAACACAAGAAAAAGTTTGTTCAAAAAGGATCAAATCATTTGTGAGAATTCTGCCTGTAACTACTATTTATTTTGAAATCAGCTGATACATCTACACGACACGTTCAACCTGGCAATTTGCCTACATTGTGTTATTCAATCCACGGATCTCTAAGAACTATGCGATGTCGTCTTTAACAGATGAGACATTATATTGTAGAGCGTCCTGGCATGTTGTCACGATCTTAAAGCTACTTCAGATAGACAGCTCCCGATCACATCTCTCCAACCTTTGCTTTTACGAGCACTAGGAACAGAGGTAACACGTACAGGCTCTTATATCCCAGCATGATTCTTCCATTTCAACAACCACATTTATTTCTTCAGTATTTTAATTTTGGCCCTTCATAATTCCTTTAAATCATACAACTGAAAGACAAATTAGCATTCACAGATGTTACCCTGGAAATACACCCCCCACATCAGCATCAAACAAAATGATGGGTGACTACAGATAAATAATATGGATATTAAATTCTCACCCTAAGAGATTCTGACTCTGCATATTGGGATATGGTTGAGAATCTCTGTTTTTAGGGGTTTGAGGCGCTTCTGAACACACCATTTTTGAGAATTACTGTCTTGTGCCCCACTTCTGACATCTTTCTATCAACACCTTTCTCCTTGGTTACCCAGAGAGGACTTCTACAGATTTGTTCTTGCTCAGTCCTGGGGATTCGGAAAAGATTGCTTTTCTGTTTTCTAAAGATACCATCTACACGTAGCCCTTGATATGAACCTCAATTCGGTCATTGCCTGGCCCTTCCTCCTCATGTCACCTAACCATGTAGCTGTCACTGGGTGGTCTTAGTCCACTTGGGCAGGGTGCCTTCTAAATTCTTTCTGTTATATCTTTGCATAAATTAATTTCTGTAAGGCTTTTGGGGTGTGTTCATTAGATGATTGGTTCATGTGCTTTGAAACTGGAGATCAAAAGTCAAAAACGTCATATAGTCTAATGAAATTAGAATTTACTTATTTTGAAATGAGTTTCCTGACTTCAAAAGATCATAGAGCTCTCAGTTAGGAGCACCAAAAGTTCCTTATTAATGAGGAAGGTATGATAGAGAGAAAGTGCATGCTCAGGTTCAAGTTTGCCTATTGAATAGTGAACTGCTGTTACTGGAGGCTGAACTTACCAACTGTGTTGCTAGTTTAACAAAGAGATCATGCTTTGTTTTATTTTTTTTTCAAGCCTAGTCATTAATTTTCAAATTAATCTAGAGCATTTTCCCATCACATTTTCTAGACAATGGCAATTTAAAATGTTTGGCTTTTATTTTCCCTTGGTAAGAATCTTTCTACATCAGAAATGTGCATATTGAAAAAAATATAACATAATTAGTTATCTCTGCATTATTCAGATCTTCAACTGCTGGAAAATTCTGCTCACCAAGGGAAATAATCAAACCATTCATTAATAGAAAATAAATAATGAATACAACACAAAACAAATTCACATATATTAGAGAAGTTATTTGGAAAATTGTTTTTTGCGTTCCAAGTACAGTTTTCTATGGGTAGAAGGACACACATTCTTCCTAGGCAAAATCAAATCTTCCCCAGACAGGAGGTGTCCATAAATACCTACTGGGTGCTAATAGACATCTACTGGGTGCTAATAAAACCCACAGTGGCTGCAGCGAGAACAAACACCATTCCCAGCAGACAGCAACAACGACTGGGCAAGTTCCACAGTCCCCGCATTGGGTGACTCCAGTGTCCTTCAGCCCTCCTGATGCCCAGACCCGGCATACCTGGAGCTCAGGCCCCATCCCTGCAGGTGACCGTCAAGTACCCTCACTGTCTTGCCTGGACCCCAGGAAGGCAGTTGCCCAGGTGCTGAATCTTTGTGACAGTGCCTGGTACACATTAGCTGTTCAGTAAGTGTGACTTGAGTAAAGAAAAACGATAGAAACAGTATGCAAGAAGTGGTCAATTGGAAGACCCCATGGTCCAGTGTCCAGCGAGCCATCCATTTGAAATCTGTCAGTAATTCAGCCATTGAAATAGGTGCTTTCCTTCCTGATTGCTCACGGTGATGATGATGTGGGCCTGGAGCTGGGGAATTGTCTTAGAGAGAGAGACTGTGAGAATGAAGCAAAACGACAGACATGCTTTTTATTTTTTTTTTCAAGATCTATTATTTATGCATACAATGAACTGGGGTACAGGCCAGAGGTGTGGGGTTGAGAGGATTCACCAGAGACAGAGTGAAAGACACTGCTGAGGGCAGCAGCAGCAGGTGAGGCAGGAGAGGTCTGCTGTGCCCTGTGGGTCCCTCCCTGGCTGGGGAACCAACTCGTGCTGCAGTGGCTGTAGATGCTTCATAGTGCGGTGCTCAACCCCTTGTGCCACCAGGGAGGCCCCCAGATGTGCTTTTTCCACAGACAGGGAGGGAGACTGACTGCCCTTGGCATTATCTGGCACCTGGACTCAGTCGCTGTGGTGCCAAAGGTACCGCTGGGTCTTCGGGGACATTGATCAAACATTTCTTTTGGGTTTAAACTTCTTAGAGCTGTGTCTATTCTGTCACTTATAACCGAGGTAATTTTGATTCACATGAAGAAATACCATGGATGGGACCTACCCAGTAGTTGGGTATTTTTCTCCTTTTAGAGTGGAATTTCGTGCAGCACAGAGTGCACATGTAAGGGACTGTGGCTAGTGGCTCAGGAAACACAGAATTCCTAGACACGCTTGATTTTACTTCACCCTCTCTGGGCTCCAAAGTAGGTTCTCTCTCTGCAAGTCAGTGTTTCACACCAAGCCCCTATTATTCCATGATGGTGGGGAATCATCAGGGGGATTGAATCATCCCCATTATACAAGTCCAGCGGGGAGATTGCTAAGAATTTAAAGGTAGATTATTTTTTGCTAAAAGAATTACAAAAAACAGCTTATGAGTTTATAGCTCTGTTTATTCCCATTAAGATGTTACACAAAAATATTAATTCAAAAGAACAGCACAATTTACAATAGATGAGCTATAGAAACAACACAAATGCCCAAAAATAGATGACCAGATCAAGAAAATGTGGTATATTTACAGAATGGACTATTACACAGCATTCAAAAAAGATAAACTCAAGCCATTCACAGCAACATGGATGGAGCTAGAAGGGATTATGCTCAGTAAAGTAAGTCAGAAAGAAAGAAAAAATAGCAGCTGGTTTCACTTACAGGAGGAATGTAGAGAAAACAAATAAGGGATCAGGAAAAAATAATCATAATAAATAAAAAATCAAAATCAACAGACAACAATAAATCAGAGACATTCTTCAGGAGAGGAAGAGGGAGAAGGAACAAACAGGTGGGAAGAGCACAAGAGACGACAGTGATGGGACAGGGGTGAATTGGTGGTGGGAATTTCACAGGACTACACCTGGGAGGAGAAAGTATACACAGTACAAAAATGAAGACTCGCTGGGCCTTCCTGGTGGCGCAGTGGGTTAAGCAACACACTATGAAGCAGACCGCAGTCCCTGCAGCACGAGTTCGATCCCTGCTGCCAGCCAAGGAAGTGATCCACATGGCACAGCAGACCTCTCCTGCCTCACCTGCTGCTGCTGCCCTCAGCAGTGCATCTCTGTTGATCTTTCTGTTCTGTTCTTGGCTCTGTCTCTAGTGAATCCTCTCACCACCCCCCACACCTCTGTCCTGTACCCCAGTTCTTGTATGCATAAATAAATAAATCTAAAAAAAATGAAGAATCGGGTAAAATATTAAAAAAATAAAAATAAAAGATATTAAATAAGCTGTCTTCTCTGAAATTTATCTGTAAATACATAAAGTGGTATAAATCAAATTTAATATATCAGATTTAGTATATCTCAATATTTGAAGTGACTGCCTTGGAAAGTCCACAATTATGCTCCATATGTCTACAAGTAGATGATGTGGACAGTCAAGGCATTCGAGGTGGACCTTCAGGACTTAGAAGAAGGGAAAGTCACCCTCACACTCATCACCTCAGCCTCTTCTGTCAGGACCAAAGTCAATACCAAGCACAGAATATATGCCTAGTAAAAAAAGGGCAGGGAGTGAATATTCATTCTTTAAGTTTTTAATCATATAAAATGTATTGGGACTTTAATGTATGTGTTGAATAAAGAGACCAGGGAGGGATTCCCTTTACGTTAAGTCTTGTTGCCTGGCAGGGAAGTCAGCCCTAGGACAACTGTGATACACGGGCCGTGGGCGGAGGAAAGCCTGCCAGCAGCCAGGGCACTGCCAGTCACACTGGAGGATGTGTTGGACATAGTCACCGCTAGGTCTTCTGATTATTTGCTTATCATATGCTACATCAGACTTACAGTCATAAGACGTTTATGAATAATGCAAGATACTGTGAGCAATCCACGGGCACACTGTAGGATTCCTAGTGCATTAAAAAAAAACGTACAGGGGCCTCCCTGGCAGTGCAAGGGGTTAAGCACTGCACTATGGGACATCCACAATCACAACAGCACAAGTTCGATCCCTGACCTGGGAGGTGACCACAGAGTGCAGCAGCCCTCTCCTGCCTCGCCTGCTGCTCCCCTTAGCAGTGTACTTCAATCGATCTGCCTGTTCTGTTCCCCGCTCTGTCTCTGGTGGGTTCTCTCATCCTCCACACCGCTGGCTTGTGCCCCAGCTGTTGTATGCATAAATAAATAAATCTTTTAAACAATATAATAAAACAAATATACATATGTCGTGAAATAGACAGTGTCCATCCACATGGCATCCAAACCTTGTCCCCAGGACCAGTCATAACAGACATCCAGAACCCACTGAAAGCCAACAGCAAAGACACACATATAGATTCTGCGGGACGCAAGGAGAAGGGGACCCAGACCCCCGTCACGAATGTCCTGCTCTCAGAACTGCCACCTTGTGACAGACAGTGTGTAGGACTGACTCTGGCTCTGTGATTTCTCTTTAGAAGTTATTAAAAACACCTCTGAGTCTTGATCACTGACTTGTCAAAGGTGGCGTTAGTGAGCACGGGCTCAGAAGGGACAGATAGGAGAGAGCGGATAGATGTTTAGGGCTGGACTTGTCAGGATTGGGCACCTGCTTGGAGTGAGATGAACTCATAATTAGAGTTCGGTTGACTAGGCTAATGCTTCTGCATCATTAATCAGGGAAGGAAATCAAAAGGGAGAGGAGCTTAGGGATGGGCCATGGAGATTAAAATTGTTTCTGGGGACCAAGCGCCTCACTGACTCCTGGCCCAGGCTGGTGCAAAGCCCCATCTGCAGTGCGAGAGGCCAGTTTGGGTTCCTGAATCACTTCACAGAGCATGGGCCTCAAAGACAATGAGTGCATTGTGAAAAAAGATAACCATGCTATTCATTTTCCAAGCAAATCAAAACAAAGGGGCACCTTTTAAATCAACACATTTTTAAGCTGCATCTCTTCAGTTCAGCAAAATTGAGAGAAAATGGGCCTTCTCACAAATGCCTGGGAGGAGTTTAAATTGCTCTAACCTTTCAGTAATGCATTCTGGCAATGTGAACCCAAGGCTGGGTGAGCAAACAGGCTTTTTGACCTACCAGATACACATCTAGGAATTTATTGTAAGGAAATTGCAAGCCACAGCTGCAAAAATGTATTATCAAGGGTGCTCTGGACAATTTGCAACTATAAGCAATTGGAAATTTTGAACTGATCAAAAATGATTAAGCCAATGAGGGTGCTTTCCTATAATAAAATATAATATTTAAACAATAATAAATGATGTGAGAAAAGGTGCATACTGTTTTGCTCAATGAAAACAAAATTCATGTTAAAGTGCAGCATAGAAATTATCATCTCTATTTTTATAAAAGGTAAGCAAGGGTTTTCACCAAATTTTAACAGTGCTTGACTATAGGGAGTGATACAACAGAATTTCAAGTTTATAATCACAAAATATGTTAAAACACAGAGCATTTAGTACATTTATCTGCGATCTATGTCCTAGTTATTTTCTGCTTATTAAACTATTTAACCCTCACATCCTATGTCATTCCCATTTTACAGATGAAGAAACTGAAACAGAGATGTTAAAGTGCTCAAAATTACACAGAATTCAGCTTTGTGTGCATGTAAGAAACAAGGAATATAAACATGGGCCATCCAGAAAATATATTTATAAACTCATTTAAACACATTTTAAACATGGTCACCAATTCCCCTGTTCTAAGTAGTGAGGATGGAGAACAGAGGGCAGCCCAGGATGTGGGTCTTCCGCTCACAGCAGTCTTGGTGGTGTGTGGGGTAAAGTGTGGAATCTGGAGCCAGCCTGTTCATATTCAAGTCTGACTGTGAAGCTTGCTGACTGGAATCTCCAGCAGGGAACCTGGTGCCTCTATGCCTCAGTGTCCTCACCTGTGTCATGGGGACAATTACAGTAACTACCTTAAGAGCTGTGCTGGAGTGAATATTCTTGGAGCTGCTGGTCAGGCTTGTAAGTGTGATTTTACTTCCTAGGGAGAGGGAGAGACAACAGTTACTTACACAAAACAGTGTAGCAGCAATACGTGGCACAGGGAGAGCTAAAGTGAGGGGCTCCACGGAGGACATGTGGGTGCGCAGGGCAGGCCACAGAGGGGTGGCATTGTTCTCTGATAGGAGGGACAAGAAGGGACCATCATGAGTCCCAGGTAGAAAAGCTGGTATCTACATCTAGGGGAAAGAATGCTTCAATTGTTGAAAACAGGAATAAGGTTGATGGGCTGGGGTGGAGTGGATGTGAGGGGCAGGACCCAGATCACAGAGCACTTATCAAGTCAGAACGGTTTATTCTAACTGCACTATGATGCTAGAGAGAGGCAAAACTTTCCTCTATGTTCTCAGGGTTTTCAACTAGGCCTGAACAATAAATTGACATAAGACAGATTAACAGGAGAAAAACATATGGACTTATTTAATATAAATTTAAAGTGACATGGGTGCCCTTCTAAGGAAATAAAGCCCCAAAGAAGCAGTTTGAGTTGAATGTTTATATTGAGTTGGATGAAGAGTAGGAAATGGTGCAAACATGAAAAGGACAGAGGGCCTTGAGTAGGGTAGATACTTGGGATAGGAAGGCAAAGGTTCATTCATACAGGTTTCTCCAAAGTTTGTTGGTACAGCTTTTGCTCTGTCTCTACTGCTCACCCCTAGTGGTGAGTTACTGTTCTCCTGGTACAGGAAAAGCGTCTTTCATATTGGGGGTGTTATCTCCTGCTTTTAGGAAGAAGGGGAGATTGGAGTGCTCTTCCTCTGCTTGTCATTTTTCAAGTGCCGTTAGCTCAAAATAATCCTCATGTCAAAGAGGCATATCATTTTATGTCAAAGTCTGACACCTTTCAATGCCATCCTGGAGTTTTTATTAAGATGTGACATTATATGAATAACCCTGAAGTATTCCTTCTGCTTGCTTGTGGAGGAAAAACCTGCAGGAGGGCAACATTAGAAGCAGAGAGAATGATCTAGTGGAGGGAAGGAAGAGTGTAAAACACTGGTCAGGGCTAGAGAGGATGATGACTTTGTTTACAGTGGAGACTTAGAGAGTGGACAGATTTGATCAGTTTTAGAGTTAGTGTGTAACAGGATTGGGTGATGATAGATTGCGTATGTTAGAGGCACAGAGAGGAAACAGGCTATGAAATGTCCTTAACTCCTGGATACTGGCACAACCTGCCATGAAATGGAGAAATCTGGTTACTCAGCCCTTTGGGGGTCAAATAGTCTTATGCCCACCTCTGAACTTGTTGAAATTGAGGTGTCTGTTAGAAATTCAAGGGGAGACGATGAATAAGCATCATCTTAAGGCTGAGTTCCATGGAGACACAAGTCAAGTCACATAGATTTGGTGTTTGCTGCTATATAGATGGCATTTAAGGCAATGACACAGCCTAAGTCACGGAGGGAGAATGTATCGATGAGAAGAGACAGAACTGAGATGCTAGATCTTCCAATGAAAAGATACTGAGGAATGTTTCTTTCCCTGCAACCCATGTGCCCTTTCTCTTTTCTTTCCTTTTCAATATCAGTGACTAGTATACTTAACAAGTCTCACTGATGTATGCCTTTTAAGGCCATTTAAAATATGATCCTGTATATATCATAAGCATGAATTCTTCATGCAAGATACTATCTCAGATGTAGCATGTGTCTTCACCACTTAAGACATAAAGCATCCCCAACACAGTTGACGGCCCTCTGTTCTCCACTTGACCCTAACTGTGAATCACAAGCCCCAAATGAATGCCCAGTGTCCTCTTTCTATGCTGAAAATAATATATAACTGAGGTTTGCATTGTTTGGATTTTATTTATTTATATCTCAAATTGCAACATTTACTCCCCAAATATGTTCTTATTTTCTATTTACACAAATTGAAGAGAAAAGCAAAGCAGAAATCAGCCTATAATAGTGCCATCAGAGTCTTAGTTTTCTAAGTTATTATTGTGATGGTCTAGCGACATAAAATAAGTATCGTATATGCCAACAAAAGGCGCAATAGCATCGAGATGGGACATACATTATTTAAAATGTTTAGACGTATAACTTATATATCTATGCGTATATAAGTACGTGTGTTCTACTCCTCTGAAGAAAGTGCCTCGAAGGTATGCATTCAGAGTATCTCCAAAGACATGTTACATAGACGACATAAGTTTATGTAGATGTTTGGACTTTATTTAAATACCATCTTGATGGTGTATTTTTCAAAGGCCTGAGACGGTCTTCTTGACTGCTGTCTTTGTGGATTATAGTGTCAAGGTCGAGCCACTTAGCTTCTGGGATCACAACTACCCCCCAGCTAGAGGTGTAGACAAGTGATCTCATCTACCTTACGGTACTGTGGACTGCAAAGGTGTCTCCTTTGGGCCAGTCTCTGTCGGGCTTTCACACCTGGGTGGTAAACTGTCAGTTGACCATGATCATACCTGGACCAGGGATGGTCCCTAAGATTTCTGACCTGAGCTCAGTGGTCAGCTGGGCTGCCTCGGGCCTCCTCTGCTCCTGCCGACTACTTAGCTCTTTTCCTAGGGTACTGGTAGGATTCCAGAAACGGCAAGTGAGCAAACCCCAAAGCACTCCTGCTTTTAGGTTCAGCTTGAGAGATTTTGTTAATGCCCCATGGACCAAAGCAAGTTGCGTGGCCAAGGCAATTTCAGGGGCTGGAGAAACACGCTGCGTTCTGTCACGAGCAGAGCCGTGGGCACTCAGGCGTGCGAGTCTGCGGCCAGGTTTGCAATCTATCACAATTATCATTTGCTATTCTTGTTTTATTTGCTACTTCACACTTTCTGGAAATGAGGAAACTGTGACAATCCTTTCATGCGAACATGGCTTCTGCAAAAATTCGAGATTGCTTTCTTCGAAACGTCTTTGGTGGGGGCGTTATAAACTTCTCCAGCCTCAGCTAGAAATAGAGAACGCTTCCAGGTCTTACGGAGATGGCAGACTCTTGCTTGTTACCTACAAGCTACTTGCTTCCTGGTCACTTGGAAGGACCCCACCGCTCCACCTTATCCCTGCTGAATATCAAAAATGGGGTCAAGATTGAGCTGCTGGGAGCCTCCCTGGTGGCCTAGGAGTTAAGTCTCAGTGCTGTGAGTGCTGCAGCCCGAATTCGATCCCCGGCCAGGGAGGGGACGCACATGGCGCAGCAGACCTCTCCGCTGCTCCCCTCAGCAGTGGATCTCAGTAGATCTGCCTGTTCTGCTCCCCAGTCTGACTCTGGTGAATTTTCTCACCCCTGCCCCCCACCTCTGGCCTGTACCTCTGTTCTAAGCAGAAATAAATAAATAAATAAATGTTGTTTGAAAAAATGTTGACCTGTTGGCCCCCACTGTGATTCTGTAGTTACTGATTAAATCACAGGTGTGGACACTTAGTCAAGGACATGGTCTCTGAACAGGTTCATACTTTCGATTAAGACACTTTTGTGATTACTTGGAATTCTATTAGATGCAACTCCTTGTTAACCCGAACCTCATACTGACTGTCACAAGAAAAAAAAAGAGAGCCAGAAAGTAAAAGCATCTATTACATATTGTTTTAAAAACCACTCATTTGTACATACATGCATATGATTTATATACATTTCCGTTACATGCACAAATACCACACACATTTATATGCACATATGCATACGCGTGCACACATTGTATGTGTATTTGTGTGTATATGCATATATCCACTTATATGACATTAATGTGTTTTTATCAATAGTATGCCCATTTTATGCCTGGTCTTACAAGGAATCTGCATCTGGATGTTGTATAACTTGACTTGAATTCAAATTCAGTTTATCACCTTATGGCTGTAGATCCTACTTGAGCTTCATGTATTTAATTTATAAATAAAATAAAGCTGTTCATGTGCACCTGAAAACGTGATTGCAACATGAAGTCGGACACTGTACATGAGAACACTTCACAGAGTCGTGAACGAGAACATTTATAATCCTCAGAGCTATTTCCCTGAACATCTATAGGATGGTTTATTATAAATAAATTATACATAATGTACATATAGTGATACAGGAATTCTTGTTGGAGAGGATGAGAGAATGGATAGGAAGAAAGGAGGGATGGGTCACTAACTTTTAACTTTTAAGTTCAACTGTGTGAGCATTTTTGGACGCACACAGCCTGCCCGACCCTGGGGCTGCTGTGGTGGACACATGTGGAAGTTGAATCTGGGTTCTTGGTGCTTTTGCCAAAAAAATTGATTTTTGCTTGACATCTCATCTCAGTCGGTGGACTAGGATACTTTCTATTAAATATCCCCACAGCAAATTCCTAATCCTGCTTTCTTTTAAAGTTCGATGTTCATCTGGAGACTTGGAGATGGGTCAATGATTAGTCAACAAAAATAGTAAATTGGCATTTGTCTCACATGCCTTCATTTTCACAACCCGAACAGAAGGGAGTGAAAGGGTGATGACCACCTCATGGTACCATCTTCCCTACAGTGACTTCTGACATCGTTTTCCTGATGGCTGTGAATGAACAGATGACTCCCCCTTCCATCTTTTGGATTTACCTGGCACAAATATTTCTTGTTCATTAAGCATTCATGAGCATCTCTCCAAAGGTACATTGAATTATTCATACACACAGTGATGCTCGGGAACTCTGTATGGGAGATGTTTAGCATTGTCTGATAGCGAAATGTGTTTGGCCATTCAAGAGTTGAAGTTAAATACTTGCTACCTAAAAGCATGATTTGTGGAAGAAGGAAAAGAGTTTAGCTTTCTACTAAACAACTGGGACGTAAAGAGGATGTCTTCAACTCAATTTAGAGAATATAAAAGTTACTATCCCTGTCATAGTAGAGCAATATACATATGTATATATGTTTGTGTGTACCTGCATATTTGTATGTATACATGCTCATGTGTATGCATATAAATCTATATGCATATCTTTTTATAACATTGAATGACTTTGGCCATTTAATGTTCTTCTGGGCTCATTTCATTAAAACAAAGCAAATAAAATCTACTATCAAAGGAGCAGCGCTATGCTGTTATGAAGAGGTTTGTACAAAGATGGCAAAGCTCATAAAGGAAAGAAGGAAAATGCCTGTACACACTACTCAGAAATTACTGCTCAGTCTTCTCTGGCCAAAAGCAGTCATTTAATAACTTCAATTAAACTTTCAATGAACTTCCACTGAGAACCCTGCTGAAGGAAACATGCTCCGCCCTATAGAACAGATTTTTTTTTTCTTTCTGCCTCTTTCCAGCAAAAGAGCAAATCGAGTGCTTGGCATTCAGGGAAAGAGGACCCACCTTACCTGCAACAGGCAACTTCATTTCTCAATACAATTATTTTTGTAATTGCTTTTTTTTTGAGGGGGGTAACCTATATTCTCCGTAACAACAATTGCATTGGAAAACTAATTATAGATTCTCA
Organism: Galemys pyrenaicus; assembly: GCA_019455555.1. Classification (NCBI taxonomy): domain Eukaryota; kingdom Metazoa; phylum Chordata; class Mammalia; order Eulipotyphla; family Talpidae; genus Galemys; species Galemys pyrenaicus. Next base: position 1,851,399 of record JAGFMF010012216.1, read on the forward strand.
TTCTTTCAGTAATTTAGGTTGTGAGTTGTATTCATAAAATTATTTTCCACCAGAAAAAAAATGCTTCTAGCTGCCTGCTTCATTTTCAGAGCAATAAATATAGGAAGATTGACTTCTCCTAATTTCTCCAGAATGCAGTGAATTGCGCTGCTCCAAGGATGCATTCTTATTGAAATGAGGGAACATAATAAGGAAACTCACCAGCTACCTGGTGTTGATGCAAGACTCAAAAGAAGCAGTATGAGAAAAACAAGTATCACACATGCCATCATCATTTGATGGGTAGGAGGCAGGCGCTGGCCCAGGTGTGCATAAGGAGGCAGTGCTCTCCCCAGGATGGAGAAGTCATTGGAGGACATCTTGAAATTCAAGTATCTCCATCAACTCCATCTGCACATGCAGGTTTCCTCCCATGCAGCTTCCTTTCTATCAATCTGTGCAGAAAGGCAAACTTAGGTCCCTGTTCCCATCAACCACTAAAATGTACTTTTTCAAATTATTCCTTTTTTCTGCATGAGACATATTGCCCTGAACAGAGCCTTCTGCCTCTCTGATAGACAAGCTCCCCTCTACAGTGATACACACAGCACTGTGGGGGCAGCATGTTCTGTCCAATATGGGTAAGTGTAGACATTAATAAATTCCCAACAGATAAGGTCTACTTTCAGATCCAGGTCTATTCTTTCAAAAAAGCATTTGTGGGGGATATTTTGCATATAAGCCAAACAATTGGATCTTTTATTCCACCCCCTTAAGGGACTTTTTCTTTCAGTTCTTCCAGAATACTCATTGTGTATGATGAAGAGGGGACAACAGCTTACTGTTCTTTCGCCACATTCACGAATGATACAGAATGTCTCATTTTTTTGGTGTGTTTTTTAAGACTGATGTTTCTTAGAGAAGTTTTAGGTTAGCAATAAAACTGTGAGATTTTGCATGCACATCTGCCTCCCCCTCAGCTCAACCTCTCCTGTTACCAGTAACTGTCACTAAGGGGGACATTTTCATCAAGGATGAACCTATGTTGACACATCATCATCGTCATTCAAAGCCTTTCATTTTTCTTGAGATTCACTCTTGGTGGTGCATATGTAATGGCATATAGTCATCATTATAGTGTGTTTCCAAGACTTTAAACTCCTCTGTGCTCTGCCTATTCATTATTCTGCACAGCTCCTGCCCAAACTGAACTTTGTGTTTGTTTTGCTTTGCTTTTGCTTTTGTTTTTTACCTGTTTTTATGGAAGTAACACTGCTTTATAACATTATACAACTTTTAGGTGTTCATCATAGAAAACCAGTGTGTGCATATACTACGCTAAATTCACCAGATATCTTTTTTGTCTTCATAGTTTTATCTTCTTCAGAATGTCATATGGTTTGAATCATACATCATGGAGTATGCATCATATGCATTTAGGGCTCCTCTGTGTCTTCCTGTGGCTGGATAGCTATTTCTTTTTATTGCTGGTTAACATTCTATGGTCTGGATGGACCACAGTGGATTTATCTATTTACCTACTGAAGGACACTTTGGTACTTTCCATGGACTTCTTGCACTTGTTATTTCTAAGGTGAAAGGTGTGTTTTTAGCTGTCTCACCCAGAGTGGCTGCACAGACTAGACTCTGAGTGAGAGAGTTTATTGGGAAAGTTGGGAAGGGATCCCAGAGAGCACAAGAAGGGGAGGGAGGGAACAAGCAAACCCGAGAGTATTCTTAGGCAGGTGAGACTATGGATGTGTGGGGCAGAGTACAACACCTGATGCAGAGTTGTCCTGCCCAGGGATTGAGGGCTGGACTTAGTGAGCTTCAATCCCTTTGGGGCACTCTCAGGGCCACAGAGCTCAGTACTTCTGGTCCATGAAAGTCCTCAGGTAAAGGATCTTCCATGCCAGAAAGCCATTGGCAGGCACTGAACAGAGCATGCCAAGGGGAGATGGGCAGGGCACCAACAGAAACTGTTAAAATTGTTTCACAAACTCAACTGGGAGCTCTGTCTGGATGCCAGACCTCTTTTAGGAAGCATGAGACATGACAGAGACCAGATGCTTGAAACACAGAGGATAGGCCCAAGTTTGAATCCCAACTCTACCAGCAAAGAAGTTTACAATCAAGAGGAAAATGACTGTGCTTGAACCTCGGTGAGAGACAGCCTGGTCATCTCTCCTTGCTCTTTGGGGAATTCAGCAAACACAATTTTGGGAATGTCTGGTGCCATAGTCCAGCTCAGGTCGAAGGCCAGGCCCCCAAGGATGGAATGGAAGTCGCAAGTGAGGGGGGTTCAGGGGATACAAAACTTGATTGGGGGTATGGTATGCGTCCTACCAAACATCTCAGCAGGTGTTTACTTATACATTAGGAGAAAGAAGTGGGAATTGTATCAACAAGTGCATAGATCAAGAAGTCAATGATAACTAGACATTTTTTTCTTTCAAGAACAGCCTGGGGTCTTGCGACCTTCATCCAGGATAGATGACATAGGCAATTACAAAATCAAGACAACATTTTCTCACTAGTGTTAGAATTATTATGATTGATTAACCAATATTAAGGCAGGTATACTAGTTTTATGCAATCACAACTAATTATTCTATTTTCACTCTGAATATATGATTGATTATTAGTTTAAGGTCAAACTGGTGTCAGCATTCTAAGGAACTGCAGACCTGCAGGAAGAGAAAGGTACCCAAATTAACACCTGAATAATATGTATACTCTCACATTCAGCTTTCAATAAGAATCATTTGTTTCATTTTCTTTAGATTTGATCTATAATGTATGTTACTAAGGAATCTTTTGTATTGGATTAAATTTTAATTAACACAAAAACAAAAAGGGGAAGGGAGGAGGGTTCCTGCACTATTATCACCTGAGGAATGCAGAACCTTTTTAACAAAAGCAGAAACAGGAAGCCTTTTACAATGGCCTGAAGCATGAAGGTCATGCTTAGGTTCCTGAGGCTTGTAGCCCATAGTAAAATGTTTGAATCTAAAAATTTTCCTAATATCTAAGTTTAGAATTTGTAGAATAACCACATTCCAATTGTATCTATTTTTACCTGGTTTTATGGTATTGACTTTTTAGAATTTGTATTATAATATTAGCCAATTAGTAGTACGTCATCAAAATGCATAGCAACCAATTACTTTGTTTAGTAATACAGCCAATTATACAACCACCCCCATGGATGATAGTCCAGCAATCATGTTTTTAGAACTTACAAAACTTTAATTATAAAATAGGCCAAAATAAAAAGGAGTCCTAGGAGGGTCAACTATGGAGCCTCTGATTTTTCAGGAAATTTCCCCTATGACTGACTTTTGCCTCAAGGCATAGGTAGGTGGCCCCCATCAGTCTGGGCCATGGGAAGTGCCTGCTTTGACCATTCACTAGCTCCCTTCCTTGCCTGAGACAGCCTCATGAATTCTCCAGAAGCCCTGATGTCCAATTCAAAAAAAACACTCAGATCTATTCTCAACTTGCAAGTTTTGTTGTTTATTCCTGATCCCTTTGTTCTTTGTTTGGTCTCTCTGTATACATGAAACCATCCTAGATTTATCTTTTTCCTTCTAACATAGTTCATTTATCATAATCCCTTCCTGATCTGAGGCAGCAGCAGGGAGGGGTCAAGAGAAGTGAAAGCAGGGAGGGAGGAGCACTAGGAACTGTGGATTGTGGAGATGAATCACCAGTGCTGTGGTGGTGGGGGAACTATGGGGGTGACACAAGGGGAAAAAATCAAATAAAATTACTAAACTGTTTTTAAAAGTACATCCATTGCCCTGGGTGATCAATTCATAGAACAGTATCATCTTTCCCAGGATTTGTGTTCCATCCCCTCTGGAAAAAACAACTGAGAAGCCATACACAAATCTGTGAGTGGTGTTTACACAACAGGAATATTTCACCAGGACTAAAGTCTTGCTGGAGGACAGGAACCCAGTGCTTTGGGTTTGCTTGTGCTAAGGACAGGAAGAATGTTTCAGACATCCTTTAATCACCAGATTGATTAAGAGCATCATAGTGATGGCGTGGATAGGAGTTGTGGTGTTTTATTTATTTTTTTTAAAGATTTATTTATTTATGCATACAAGCACTGGGGTACAGGCCAGAGTTCAGGGCGGTGAGAGGATTCACCACAGAGAGCGGGGAGCAGAACAGGCAGATCAACGGAAGTACACTGCTGAGGGGAGCAGTGGGCACAGCAGGAGAGGTCTGCTGTGCCATGTGGGTCCCCTCTCTGGCCGGCAGCAGGGATCAAACTTGTGCTGTAGTGGCTGCGGTTTGCTTCATAGTGTGTTGCTTAAACCACTGCGCCACCAGGGAGGCCCGGGTTGTGGTGTTTTAAAAAGTATGTTCAGGCCAATAAAATAGAGAAGGAAATCTATATTTCCCACTGAAATAATTAATGGGCAAATGATATAAAGAGGCTAAAATATGGAGTCATTCACATGTGAATCAAATCTAAACAGGTAAAGGTAAAACTATAAAACTTCCAGAGAACACACACACACACACACACTCAACAACAACAACAAAGATTGTGGAGATGATCTTTTTAAAGTTTTTTTTTTTTTAGGTATAATAATAAAAGTATGATACATGGAAAAAACTTGGACTTCATAAAATTTAAAAAACAAACCTTGCTAGTTTGTCAAAGACAAAGTTAAGAATCTCAAAGGACAACCTACAAACAAGGAGATAATATTTGAAGCACAGATTCAGATTTTATAAAGGATTATCAAGCAAACTATAAACTCAACAACAATCCAACTAAATCCAGGTAAATGCACACACACACATAAATCAGACAACTCAAGAAAGAAGATATAGATAACAAGAAAATGAAAATATAGAAATATTTTCAACTTCATGTGCCCTCAAGGAACTGAGAATTAAAACAATCACACATGACTACACATAACCTATCAGAATGGCTAAAATTCCTAACACTGGCAACACCAAGTGTTGCCAAGGATGTGGTGCAGAAGGAATTTTCATTCAGTGTTTATGAAAGGCAAGGTGATGCAGACAATGGAGAAGATAATTGGAGGTAGTACCCTCCAAAATGAATATATAAATTATAAATCCTGTAATTTAACACTTGTTCACTTATTGCTCACTCAAATGACCTGAAAAGTTCTGTTCACGTGAAATCCTGCCCATAATGTTGACGGCAGCTTAAATCATCATTGCCAGAAGTTGGAGGCAGCCAAGCTACCCTTTGACAGGTGGGTAGGTCAATGAACTGTGTTCTGTGTTCGTGCTGTGAAGTCACAAAAAGACACAGAGGAGTCCATTGCTAAGTGAAAGAAACTTATTTCAAAAAGACTCCAGTTATGTTTCCAACAATACGACCTTTTGGAATAGGCAAACCACAGAGACAGTAAAAAGATCAGTGGTTAAAAGAGGTGGGTGGAGGGCTCTTAAAGAGTGGAAACCATGGGGGCTGGGCAGTGAAACTATTGTTCATGACACTGTAGAGGTAGGTATGTCACTATACCTTTACCATGACACTGTCCATGATTCTGTAGCGGTAGGAATGTCATTATACCTTTACCATGACACTGTTCATGATTCAGTAGAGGTAGGAATGTCATTATACCTTTATCAAGACCCACTGAGTGCATGTCACAAGGAGTGAACTCTAGTGTCAATTACAGACTTCAGTTAATGATAACATTTCAATACTGGAACATCGGTTGTCACAAATGGTCACACTAAAACGAAACATCACCAATAGGAAGTACTCTGAGGGGGCAGTGGGCAGTGTAAGTGATATATGAAAATGTGCTAGAAATTCAAAACTGCTCCAGGAAACTCTATTTAAAAAAATCACCAAATACATCACCAAAAATGAGCATGTTAATTAATTCAATCAGTCAGCCATGGCTTCCTTGTCTGACATTTGAATAAATATTCGTCCTTGTGGAATATACAGAGTATATTTCATAACATTTTAGATCTTGTCTGTTTAGAAAAGCATGAAAAAGAAATTAAAATCTTCATGAAATACCACGACCCCAATACAAGTATCATTAGGTGTGATAAATACTTAAGAAATTAATATTATATATTTCATTGCCACTGTGTTCACTTCTAATGTTTAATTAGATATGATCTCATCTTACCGGAATTTAAGTGTCCAGAAAACTGGGCATTCATAGCATCATTTCTAATGTTCATTTCTTAACATTCTTTCTGCAATCTCCACTGACTTATCGGAGCTAACTGACCCCGTGATCCACAGGGCACCTCTCTCCAGGAATGTGGTCACTGCTCCAGTTCTCGTCCAGTCCTACACGTGTGGGCGGGATCAACCAACCACAAAGGAAGTGGTTGGATGAGCAGAAAGCTTTGCAGTTGTCAGCATGGCTGCAGGAAGTGGGGCCTAGAGTGAGGCCAGTAGATTCTCATCCCAGCCTCTCTCTGTCTGTGGCTGTAGACAGACACCTAACTCCTCTAAACCTCAGTCTCCTCGTCTATAAAATGGGTCCTTATGAAGCGACACATTGACCCGTCCACTGCACACTGAACAACTCTTCATTCTTTCAGTGACTCAAAGAGCTGTAAAATCTCAGCTGGGGGCTTCCCAACCCAGTTAAATAGGTTTATTTTGATTCTGCATCTCAGTTTAAGCTGCTTTTTCTGACCTAACAGGCCCCAGAGTCAAAGGCTTGCTATTTATAAACAACGTGACTCTCCTTTTTTCAAAGAGACTCTATTTTTAGCTTTAGCAGAATCACCAAGATTTTGTGTCTGTTAAAAATAAACTTGTACAGCGGAGAGTTTTTGTCTAAAAAAGTGGTGCAAAATCGTTTACTGAAGAGTAAAGCTTTGCACTTTTAATGTTTCCTTAAGTAGTTTAAGAAGACAGAGATAACCAGGTTAGAGTGATAACTAGATTCTGCTAGACTTGTTAGAGCCGAGAGGGACTTCTATTAACTGGTCCACCTTGTCGATTTAGATGTGGAAATTGAATTCCAGAGAGAAGCAATGTTCAAGGTCACACTGCTAGTTGATGTCAGAACTGAGTGTACGCCAAAGTGTCCTAGTCTCTTTCAACAGCAGTAAACAAAGGATAAGAAAGAGAGGTAAATGTTGCATGAATGTAACTACTCATGAGATTTTTTTTTAAAGATTTATCTATTTATGACTATAAGAGCTGGGGTATGCGCCAGAGTTGTGGGAGGTGAAGGATTCACCAGAGACAGAGTGGGGAGCAGAACAGTCAGATCCACTCTAATACACTGCTGAAGAGAGCAGTGGGCGGGGCAGGAAAGGTCTGCTGCGCCATGTGGGTCCCCTTGCTGGCCGGGGATTGAACTTCGAGCTGCTGTCCCACAGGTGCTTCATAGTGCGGAGCTCAACCCGCTGCACCAACAGGGAGGCCCGAGATGTTAATCTTAACTCATAGGTAACTACATAAATTCCATTATTCTGCTAGTCTTTGTAGTGGGTGATTTTGTAAAATCAAAACCTCTGCATAGGTCTCATTTTCCTAAAGATATAGCTTTTAAGTAAATTTGTTGGGGTTCACAGAAGCACGGTCTCTGAGCTTTTGTTTCCCTGCAGACAGAGAGGCAATTCCTACAAAGATTATCTGACCTTATGGTTGTGAAAATTGAGCCTCCTGAAAATTATACGAGCTATTCAGAGTCTGCCATGTTAGATTGTTTTTTCCTTACAGATGGTCTGTTCCTCTGTGTAAATGCTGGACTCAGGTTTCCTGTGTTATGGGAAGGGTTGGTCCAGTCCAGATCTACAGTTTGGCATAAGTATGTTCCCCCAGGCAGTCTCCACCCTCTACTCATTCCCCCTATTCTGCTCAGTGCAATTTTCTACCTTAACTTGAATGCTCAGTTCTAAGATGAAGTTTGAGGGGCCTCCCTGGTGGCGCAGGGGTTAAGGCACAGCACCATGAAGCTATCCACAGCTGCTGCAGCACAAGTTCGATTCCCGGCCAGGGAGGGGCCCCACATGGTGCAGCAGACCTCTCCTGTCTCCCAGCTGCTCCTCTCAGCAGTGGATTTCAGTAGAGCCACCTATTCTGCTCCCCACTCTGTCTCTGGTGAATCCTCTCACCCCCTGCACCTCTGGCCTGTATCCCAGCTCTTGTATACATAGATAAATAAATCTTTTTTAAAAAAAGATGTAAGTTTGAATTTGAGGGAAGGACTTCATTCTAGCCTAGATAAGACCGGGTTGCCATGGTTCATCCAAACTTTCTCTGCCAATGTGATGCTTGAAACAGAGGCCCCAGTTAACAGTAAAGTACCCACATGCCCACTCACCATGTGCCCCGACGGCCTGGCAGAGCGTAGGGAGGCCAGGCAGGACACTAGTGTCTCGGACTAGCTCTTACACTCTTGACAGCACGTCAGCCTTGTCAGGCATCCGAGAAGGGCCTACTGAGGAGGACTGTGTGTGCCAGGCCTTATTCGAGCCGTGTTCTGTGCATCCTTTTCATCCTTCAACAATGCTGCAAGGAAACAGACTCTGGGACTGAGGAGCAAAATCTCTGAGCACTAGACCATTGAGTCTTCTTACTTCCTAGCACCAGTCAATGGAAACAAAGTTGGCACTGAACAAAATGGTACATTTTATTGACCATTCAGTGAACACCACCAACACATCTCAACGATTTCATTCCCTCTCCCACAGTGCAATGCGGACACGGAGGCTGAATAGTCCGACAGTTTCTGTGAGGTATAATCAAGGCTAAAACTCAGGGCCAGCGATTTCATACATAACTCTTCCATAACACAGGACTATATTTGGCCTGAGATATGATTGACAGTCCCTTTGAGAAAATGCTTTTTAAAGACACACGTTGCTCACGGGTGTGCCTGGGGTTCTGGGAATGCTCTACAAATAGTCACCAAATGGAGCCTGGAGAGCCAGCTTAGGGGAAGGGGGAAGTCATTAACATGCACCATCCTGCCCTTGCCATCACTGGGAATAAATAGCAGCTTTCTATGGAGAACTCGGAAAACAATCAGAAGGAGGGGCTGTGACCTCCAGAGGGGAAGTTCAGGAGCAGAGAGCCCATCCCAGCCTGGCAGCTACCAGGGCATGTGGTGGGAGGAGTCCCAGCTCAGGTCAGTCAGCAGGGCGCTTTCTTCAAAGCCACAGTCAGGAATCAATACTCCTGTTTCACCTTGAATGTTGTTATGATCTCTTCTGCACTGTGAAGAAGTGATCTTTTATTAAAGGAACCAGGGAAACTGCCACTACTGTGAAAGCATTACTCATCGCCCCGTTACTCTTTTACATAACTTTATAAGGTCAGGCATGCAATTCTGTATTGTAAGTATGATCATTAACTTATCATGCATTTACGTTCCATCAGAGAAACAGGTCCACAACGAGAAATATTAAGACGAGAGCTTTTAATAGGGGCTAAGCTATGTCGAACTGCAGGAGATGATGAAGTCTTCTTTCTCACCATCTGGCATTGCCTCCAAAGCCACTGAAGGTTGACAAGGCCAACAGCTGGGGGAAAAAAACCTGGAAGTAGAATTGAAGACCGCAAGAACAAACCGGAAACTGTAAAGATAGTTGGAGTCCATGAGAACTCACTGGAACTCACCAGTCACCAACTCTGACCCCAACAAGGCAGGAGGTCTGCAGCAGAAGCTCAGGTCCTTCACCAAAACCTGGATTTCCCCCTGCCCAGTGCTCGAATTGCTAAAAGAGGGGGTCCAGCAGGCTTTGGGGGAGCTGCACATTTAGTGCGACATGAAGACGGTGGTTGTCTCAAGCTAGCAATTAAGTCAGCGTATCAACGACTGTGCAAGACTTGCAGCATTTCTGTCTCCTTAAACCGACAGTTAGAAATTAAATAACAGCACTTCCAAATCATGCCCATTATTTCTTGTGTCAACGCTTACCTGGATCCACACCAGGAAAGGATTTATTGGATGGTTCAGCTTAGTTAAGTTGATAAGGCCCACAGCCACAGAAGACTGATCGCCCCAAGGAGGTTCTGCACGTCTTCTTCAGTTTTGTAAGATCTTAAAGTGCATAGCCTTGCATGTAGAACACAACTGGAACTCTTGTGTTTGTTTTTAAACATCTTTGTTTATTTTGCACAGTATAGGGTTTCCACGCTCCGTGTGGGCACCTTAGTTTTGCAACCACTGAGTGACCACTCTCCCATGACAGTTCACCATGCTCTCCTCCTTCTGTTCTTCTCCTCCTCTCCCTCCCCTCTCTCCTGCTGAGGGTCTCAGATCTATGGTGATTCCTCTAAAACGAAAACTTTTGAGTCTGACTGTGAATTTATCACATGACCCAGCAATTCAACCCCTAGGGCAAAGAGCACAGAAGTACTAATTGCAAAGGAAACCTGCACCCTATGCTCATAGCAGCAAGAACTTTTGGAAGTTTAAGACAATCAGCCCCTGGGCCTCGCTAGTGGCCTAGGGGTTAAGTCTCAGCACTGTCACCTCTACACCCTGAGTTCAATTCCCTGCCAGGAAGGGGACCCACATGGCACAGCAGACCTCTCCTGTCTCCTGGCTGCTCCCCTCAGCAGTGTATTTCAGTCTATTCATCTGTTCTGCTCCCCACTCTGTTTCTGGTGAATCTTCTCACCCCCGCACCTTTGACCTGCCCTCCGGTTCTTCTATACACATGTGCACGCGCGCACACACACACAGACAAATAACCCTGTCATTCTTTGGTACTTGTCACTTTGACAGTAAGAATTAATTACTCTTCCCTTTGAATTTTGCTCTGTGACGGCCTGACTAACAGACTGTAGCAAACAGGTCACGTGGCCAGTTTTCAGGTCCAAACTCTAAGAAAATGGCCACATCCTCTTCCTGTTTTGGGGATAATTGTCCTTGGGGCAGGCGTCCTGCTAGGAGGAGGCCAGGACTACATTGCAAGCACACAGGTGGGTGTGCCAGCAGCTGCGCAGCGGGGCACAGCCAGAGTCCAGGGTCAGCACGGGAGGGGGCACCGGCTGCATAAATGCGTCCTCCCAGCCATGCGGTTTCAACCGCATGAGACACAGTACCCACCAGTACCCACCGACCGAACCTAGTCAAGCCCCAGGACGCCGAAAGATAATGCAAAACTAGTTGTTGCCATTTCAAGAACTGCATTTGGGGGAGATTTATTATAAAACAGTATATGTATGAAAGAACATGTAATAATGTTTAATGACTAAATCAAATAATGATAAAACCATGAATTTTTTTATTATTAATTGATCATATTTTGTGGAGTGTTTAGATATTTAAAATACTATTCCAATACACAAAAGCTAAGAGTTTGAGAACTCAAGATTTCAAGTAACTGTTTCTTAGTAAATATTTTTATAGACAAAGTTTAGTTTGCCCTCATTAATTTTTCATTCCATTCTTCTTTCTACTGTGTCATTAAGTAGTACTTATTATGAAACAAAGCACTTACTGAAAATTTTGTCTGTCACTTTCAGCATATACATATAGACTGGTTCTCCTTTTCCACTGTTGATAATATGATTTTGATGCAATAGGAAACAAACAATATGTGTGAGTTGCTGGATATAGTGAAATAAATACTAGGTCAATATGCACATAAAAATACATGTGGGGCCTCCCTGGTGGCACAAGGGGTTAAGTCTCAGCACTATGAAGCATCCGCAGCCACTGCAGCACGAGTTCGATCCCCAGCCAGGGAGGGGACCCATATGGCACAGCAAACCTCTCCTATCTCACCTGCTGTTTCTCTCAGCAGATCCCTTCTGCTCCCCACTCTGTCTCTGGTGGATCCTCTTACCCCCTGCACCTCTGGCCTGTACCCCAGTTCTTGTATGCACAAACATATATTTAAAAATAAATTAAAAATGCACGTGGTTCAATTCTCATTGTTTGCTTTTTAGTTGAGCTCAGAGGCAGTGAACTGGGAAAATTTTATGTAAAAAAAAGCCAAAAAATCTTTTAGGCCTTGCAGGACCTACAGCCTCTGTCACAACTGTTGGGCCTGGTCTGGCAGCCCACAGGAAGCCCACCCCAGACCACGACAAACCAAAGGATGGGCCACGTGCCCTGGCGACCTTGTGAATCATACTGGCCTTGGCTGGATTCTGTCCGCAGCGAATCATTTGCTGATTCCTGGCCTGGGCTTCGTCTTAGCACATGTGAGTGAGTTGTGGAGCCCCTGAGCCCTGTGGGGCGGCTCTCAGTGTCCTTCTCCTTATCCGTGAACAGTTCCCTGGCCCCTTATCCGAAGCAGCCACCCTCGCTCTACCAGACAGGCTAAGAGAACGCCTGTGGATTCTTTTTGAGGACTCTGTCCTGCTGTGGAGATGCTAAGTTAGTTGTCTCACGCATACACTTCTCCTAAGTCTCCAGCGCTCTCTCAGCTCTCTCGTCTCTTTCTTAAGAAACTGTGGTTTCGTGTGAGGCTGGAGGGAAGTTGGTTGGGCTGGGACCTCCTGGCCTCCACCCCCTCCCCAGCCAACCTCAGCCCCTGGTGCAGCTGCTGCTCCCTCCCTGCCCTCAGCAGCCCTAACAGCTAAAGTAGACGCCACCGCTCCCTTCCATATCTCCGCTGTTTCATTCCAGCACAGTCATACTCATGCCAAGCGTGTGATCTTGCTTTCTAGATCTTTGCCCCCTAATCATCTGTCAGCCCCGTTATGATGGCAATTTCTTTTCTCCGATCTGTTGAACAGTCTCTGCACAGCATGTGAGGATGTACATGCTGCCATATACTGTGGATTCAGCTCACATTTGCTGAATGACTGACTGAATGAGACGCACAACATTACTCACCTGCACAGAAGGAGAATCACAGCCACGCGGGGCCAGCCACTGGGGCTCTCAGAGTCTGGACCGCAGTCTGTGTTCTCTCAGCAGTGCTGAGCTATGTACCCGGCCGCAAGGGATTTTGTGCCGGCGTTGGCAAGATTAATTGCAAGGGCTTTAACAGCAGTTACTTGAGAACGACCCCTGTGCCTCTGACTCGCGGCCGCTGTGTTACGAAGCGCACGCTGTGGAATTCTGACGGCGGCCTGCATCGTCCTCCGTGGCTCAGGGCGACTGTGGGAATCGCCTTCCCCTGCTCTAAGCACACATTTCTCCTTTCATCTTCCAGGGGTGTTTATTTACTGCAGCGCTCTCCGGTCTTTGCAGGACTTGAGCTGGTCACCTCTTATCCCAGGATCCTTAACTTTCCACTTCCGAGCAGGGCCCCTCTTCTGCTCCTTGGGTTATTCCACTTCCCTTTCCAGCGCGGGCTCTCCCGGCCGCACGGCGCAGGTCAGTGCATCAAACGTTCTTTGCCAACAGTTTGAGATCGCGCATCGCAGGCCTTTCTGTTTCTCTCCCTCCGCACTTTGATTCTCTGGAAATGGGGGTGAGTTTCAAAGACACGCAGGAGGCCTTCTGCAGCGGCCTTGTGCTCAAGCAGCCCTCGGCGGGAGCTGGTCCGGACCTGGCTCAGAAGCCACTGGAGCAGCAACCACAGCGGGCACCCAGCTCCAGCGCCCGACGTGCCCGCTCAGCCTCACGCAGGTTTTCTGAAGGACTCGACAAGCAGCTGCAGGGCCATCCTTATGTTTCTTCTTGATACTTTATCACTTTTCAAAAATTGTATTAGTTTTCCTAAGGTGGTGTTGGTTTACAGTGCTGAGTGTGCTTTAAGGGAAGAGGCTCTGAGGGCGGCGTGTGCACTCTCAGGCCCCGGTTAACTAAGATGCTTCTGGAGCCTCTGCAGGCCCAGTGCACAGGCAGGAGACACGCCGCGGAACTCCAGGGGCTCCTGTCTGGGCAGCGCACAGGCAAGACAGGGGCAGCGCACAGGCAAGACGGGGGCAGTGTGCGGAGAGGTTCCAGGCAGAGACCTCCTCCAGAACTTCTCGGGCTATCCACTATCTGTCAGCTCAGAGCACCTCCGTTTTCCTCTAGCCTGCCCAGAGTAAGCAGTGGCCACACACAGCAAGGTCCAACAAATGCTTCCTCTGTCCCCACTTACTGCAGCTCACCAAACGTGAAGCAAACGTTTGCATCAAAAGGATAATGATAAAATCATTAATAGATAATTTTATCTATCCCTAATGGCTGAGTAGGTGCAAAGACTCACAAAATAGAGAGAAAGGTCCTGAATGGTCTTTCTGTCCTGCTGCATCACTAATCCAGGGCAAATCAATGGGTGGGATTTCTGATTTACCAGGATGGTGCAGAGAATTTAATAGCACCGTGGAGAGAAGGCGCTGGGTTTCACAGCCAGGATGTGACAAAAATTGTTCCATGTTATCTGCACCATTTCCCTCTTCCCCTTGCCCAGCTGAGTCCCACAGTGTCTCTGGAGGTATGGTGGAGATAAAGCCTGCCCATGTTTGGCCAGCTCGAAGTGATCAGAAAGTCTTCTCAAGGGTTTTGAATGCCGTCTTGAAGGGTAACTGATAGTCACCGACAGGTTTTAGGCAGGGAATTACTTTCCCAAATTTACCATTTAAAAGCCACCTCTGGCTTCAGTGCAGGGGAGGAATTGGAGCACACTGAGACTAAAATCAAGAAGATTCCAGAACTGGCTGCCATTATCGCCAAGAACACAATAACTGAACCAGCACAGGAGGTTGTGAAGAGGGCGGGGGGCGGTCGGGCTGGGCAATCTCTTCTTAACAGCGGCTCTTGAGCAGGAGCTGCGCCTCTCTTGATCTGTAGGTCCCCACTTCCACTGCAACCCTCTCACCCCAAGGTGAGGAGGGTGTGGGCTAAGCCAACCTGCTCATCAAGTAATTGTCCTGCATGAGAAAGGAAGACCTCTCTACTGCTTAACCAGGCCAGAGGAACTCAGTTCAGATATTTGTTGACTTTTTATCTTTACATCTCAAATGAGATCCAGGCACACACATAGAAACCCTCTCAACACACAAGTCCTCCTACATTGTAAGTTAATTATGGAACCTTCTGGCAAGGACAGTTGGAGCCAAGGTTGGCACTGGCTATTCCTGTCGATTTCTAGATTCGACTCTGCCCTTTTAGAATTTAGCACCTCCTTTTCCCTAGTAGTTATTGGAAATCGCCAAAAGAATGGGAAGAGGGTAGGGCCGGAAGCTGAGTCAAATTTCTCAGGGAAGCTGAAACACAGATGGAATCAACCCATCTGAAGATTCAGCTCAGAGATAAGGGCCAGGCTGTGTAAGCTAAAGGTGGACTTGATTTTGGAAAGGGGCTGGGCTCATCCCACAACCTGCTATTTCCATTGTAACCGAAGAGTTTGGAATGCATGGCTTCTAAACACACAGTCTTATATAACACACGTCTGATCTGTATGTTCCTATAGGCATGCTGGTAAATAATGACATTATAATAAGGATGATGTTGGTAATAGTGATGATGAAAGAAGGGAAACGGAATCTAACAATGACAAGGGTGCAGGTAATTCTGGTCCCCATAACGCCGAACCTCTGAACGTATCCTTGATTTCTGGAGATGAGAAAACCAGAAATGTGCTATTTGCCTCAGTTGAGTCTGGTTCTGATTAAATATTCATATTTTTCTTTCCACATGTTCCTGAGAAGCAAATTTGCAATGTCTTCTGTGCTCTAGAACAGAAGGAGCAATCTGTTTGCCAGTGGAGGGAAAACTGGAAGTGTTAGGCTAACTTGAGGCCTTCCCAAAGGATTTTGGAAAACGATTTGGACTGATGCAATTTGAATCTTGAGTGTTGACTACAGAGCCAGGTGCCATCAAGACCAGACCAATGGTCATCTCTACCACTCAGCTACCCAAGGTAGCTTCCTGTTTGGTATCAAGATGGTTGGCATGGACTCAGAAATAGAGAGGCTCACATGACTTCCAGTTTGCAGGTGAAACTCAAGGCATCTGGGGTGCATTAACTTCTTGGTAACCATCAAGAGGAGTCAGAGAGGGGATTTCAGGGGGCCTTGCTCACCCCTACCTGGTGCTCTGCTCTAGAATCTCATGCCCCTGTCCCGGAGGACTCTCGACTTGAGTCCCGATGCTTGGTGCTTCAGGAAGACCAGCCCAGGGTGCCTGCCCACACTGATTTTTGCCAGAAGGTCCCTAGAACAGCTAGCTCATCAGAGCAGTGTCAGTCCCACCCTCCCCACAGCTTCTGGTGGGTGCTGACCCTTGGGGGGTCCTTGGCTGTAGAATATCACCCTGATGACTTCCCGCGTCTTTGCGTGGCATTCACTCTCCCGGTGCATATTAGATCACAAGCGCACTTTGCTCCAGCCTCAGCCTGCTAATTAGGTCCACAGTGGCCCTACTTCCAAATCCAGCGACATCTGCAGGAGGTGGGGGTCATTGCATTAGCCTATGAGTTTAAGAGGTACCCAGAAGTGTCATCCTGGACTGGGCAGGGCTGACCTAGGAGCTGGAGGGACTGGCCAGAAGAGCTTACTGTGCCTGAGGAGGGAGTTTGCTCTCTGTGGCGGGAAGCAACAGACCATGCGCCCTGTGCTGATGCTCCCACAAAGTAACACTGCTGCCCCAGCAGGGAACAGCCCTGTTTATTTTCTTCCTCGGCATCCGTGAGGACAGAAGCAGGCGAACTTGACTGACAGCGATGATGCATAATTGACTAAGCAGGAATCTGGCTGGCCGCTCCCTCCGCATATAGGATCCTCCCGGGGGCGCTGGTCCAGGAATCTGCCTGCCAGACCCGGCCCTGGGCCACCTGCGTCTCTTGAATCATTCATTAGCAGGTGTCCTCATCTCAACTCAAAGCACAGGCGCTGGAGCAGGCGGAAGTCGCTGCCGAGAAGGCAAGGCGCCTCCAGGATCGCCACGCGCGAGACGCCCCCATCAGCTTCAGGCTTCGGGGCAAAGAAAACTAAGGAGCTGCAGTTGGAGTGACACCCCGGCTTGCTGTTGTTAGGACTGCGCCCCGTATTACCCCTCAGTGTCTCTCTCCCCCAGAAGGCCTCGCTTCCAAACTGGATGCCAGTCACTATCATTATCTTCAGAACAGACTCTGGAGCTCTCTTCTGCAGACGGTTACATACTGGGGCTAATTTTAGATCTCACCAACTTGGGGTTTATTTTAGGTTCCAGAAGTTTCCATCAAAGTCTGTTTAAAAGCACAACCTCCAGGACCGTGCGTGCATGCGCGTGCATTCGCACGTGGACACGTGTGAAACTCACCAACTTTCTTTAATAACCTGAATTTGTCATTTCAGGATATTTTCAATGGAGTGCTAATTTTGTGCCAGAATTAAAAATAGAATTTCAAATCTAAAACCACTGACACGAATAAAGGAACTGGCCTCTTTTTACTCCCTTCCCTCTGCTGCGACTTTCCGACGCTGATGATTTTTTGGTCCTAAATATTTTTGTTGTTTTTTTTTTTTTTTTCCTCACACAGTTTGATTTTAAAGCTTGATCTGCAGTCAGCAGAGGCGACAGCTTTGATGAAGCATACCCTGCATGCATCTTGGCAGCAACTCTGTAGGTAGCTCAGGTTCAAAGAAATGAGAGAATTGAGGTTCCCATGGGTGTCCCTTAGGGATGGCCACTCAGTTGAGGGGCGGGTGACCCCAAGACCCCTGCCTCCTGTTCAAGGCTGATGCTGTGTCCCGGGGACTCTGCTTCTGCACTGAGATCTCCCCCAATGGACATGTCTAGCCCCCCTGTGGACCCGCAGAGGGTTGAAGCACCTGATTGTCAGGGTCACCCAGGAACTTAGAATGAATTCCTCAGTCCCATTCAGCCAATTCAGAAACTATGGGGGCAGGACTGGGAATGGGGCATTCTGCATAGTCCCGAAAGGCGATGTGACCAGCTGCGTCCACAGACTTGGGGCTAATCACGAGACTTGAGGTCAGAGAACCAGGGCCTACTGCTTGCTGAGTCATTTTAAGAGAATTAACCTCACTGGGCCTTGAACATCTTTTGTAAAATGGGACAAAGATCATGCAGGTATGCAGATAATGTGATGTCAAATCACAAATGGCAAATGCAACTAATTAGGAATTGTGAAAAGTCAGGCTTAGAGTGCACCTTTGCTTATGGGATCGTACACCCCGCCCCCCCAAGTTCTGCCACTTCAATGAAGTGTTCAAAAATGTGGGGGGGAGGGGTGGGTGCAATCTTGGCTTAAACAGGGAGTCAGAATAACATTTAAGAACGGCTTGGTTCTGGATTTGAAGGGGATTTATCTGTTGTGGCTCCAAAGTGGATGAAGGCAGCACATTAAAAGCCAATCCACTTGCACTTTGCACATATTTTAAATATCCATCAAAACAAACAGAACCCCGTCAACAGATATTTCTTCTTAATACCAGGGCTGACCACAGCCTCATTAACTGTGGTCACATTTAACCTTCAAATCTCAGGTGCTGGGTTTCCTGAGTCCTGAGTCAATCTTGGTAAAGCCTAGAGTTCCTACAGGAGCCTTGGCGATGTGGGGTTTGGAATTATTTGGCCTAAAGCCAGAGATGTGGTGTTAATTTTCATGCTGCAGGCAGGAAATATTCAAGGGTGAGGCTTCCCTTCTGATTCCACCCTCTCAGCCCCAGCGTGGCCCTTCTCCCTGGAGTTTCTGGACTCACCTCTCTTCAGCCCTCCAGTTTTATTATATACAATTTATGTATAAAATTGCATTAGCTCAAGGTGCACAAGCTTGATACAGTTATAGATTATTAAATTGATATATGTATATTGTCTAGTATGTATATGTCATGATGCATGTGCATGCATGCATGTGTGTACATCATATATTGTGTATAGGGATATATGTATAGATCATGAAATTGATATGTAAATATGTAACACCATATTACGGACCTGTGTATGTTATGATATGTTTATATTGATGCATGTGCATTATGTATTATGCATATATCGACATATGTCTATATTATGAAATGCTCACCACGGTAAGTTCAATGATCATCTAGCCTATCACATAATAGCACAGAATTGTAATTTCTTTTCTTCTTCTCAATTTTGATAGATTTGCCAGTTGTATACCTGTATCATTTGGGGACTTCAGCCTCACATCTGCACACACGCACCTGCCGCATGCTCCCTGCCCCCAAGCCCCAGTCCCAATGCCCTGCTTCTACATCTTGCAGTGACAATTTTTCAGAGCTAGGTCCACTACAGTCACCGTGGTGGCCCGTCCGACCTCAGGACCCCTTATCCCGTTCTTGTAGGATGCGCCCTTCAAACACTCATCCCGTCTCCAGAAAATGCCTGCCTGGGACAATCTGGGTTGTTTCTATGCAGGGTGGGATTTTCAGAGTCCGTATATCACAAGATCTCACAGCATTTGCCTTTCTTTATCCGACTTACTTCACTTAGCATACTGTCCCAAAGGTCCACTGTCCATGTTGTAACAAGAAGCCTTTCTACTTTTAGGGCTGAGTCACACTCCGCTAGTAGTGTTTGTAATATATGTATATGCATAGCTTCTCCTATATATAAAAATTCAACGGGGGCCTCCCTTGTGGCGCGGCAGGTTGAGCGCTGCTCTGTGAAGCATCTGTGGCACAGCAGCGTGAGTTTTATCCCTGGCCGGGGAGGGGACCCACAGGGTGCAGCAGACCTCTTCTGCCTCGCTCGCTGCTTCCCTCAGCAGTGTGTTTCAGTGGATCTGCCTGTTCTGCTCCCCGCTCTGTCTCAGGTGAGTCCTCTCACCTCCATGACTCTAGCCTGTACCCCAGCTCTTGTGTGTATAAATAAATCTTTAAAAAAACCAACATGTTTAACATAATATAATCATGTATATAACATGTGTCATGCACATAACGCATCACATACATCATTATAATGCACTGTCATGTCCATCACTATAACACATGTGTATCACACATGACATTGTATTTATGACATGTCTCACAGCACGTCTGATCTACACACCCACCGATGGACACTGAGTTTGCTCAGCGCCAGCATTTGGGAGGGCTGCAAGGTGGACAGGCCGATGCAGAGGGCTCTTCAGAACAGTGGCCCCAGCCCTGCAGGTGAAGCCCGAAGTAGCACAGAGGTTGCAGCGGCTCTGTGTTTAGTGCTCGGTGGAGTCTGATGGGCCTTTCGGTTTGGCTGAATATGAACTTGGCGATTGCGGAAGCTCGGAGCTAGGTCTCACCTCCCCTCCTCCCACTGAGGCGCCATCATAATTCTGGGGCAGCCCCTCGGTGGATGAGGCAGGTTCTCGAGGTCACGCGGTCAGCGCGCACCGTGCCTGGACCATCTCCGCTGGCTCGCCCAGCGCGGGGTGCGGACACGCTTCCCTTTCCTGTGCCGTTCTGCTTTCCCGTCGTGCCTTGTGCCAGCATGTGCTGTAGCCACCACGGGCAGCGGGATGGGCCCTGGGCACCGCTGGACTCTGGCCACGAGCCCGTTTCCCGTGCTTCCTTCCAGCAGACCCTTTAGAGTGTTGTCTTTCCTTACACCCCATCCCCCCATTTTAACTCCTTTTTTTTTCCTTTCTGGAACTCACCAGATCATGACACTCTGCTGCCAGCCTCCACCTAAGGACCCCAGCACGGACGTGCAGCCTGTGCTGCCGGCCTCACAGCGCGGTGACCTCGTGCCCCCTACTCGTTTTCTTCACTTGCCTTTCAGGCTTCCACTCTCCATCCTCCTCCTCCTCTCCCTCCCTGTCTCCACCTCCTCTCCACTCCACTCTCTCCTCCTCTTCTCTCCTCGCAAGTCAGGTTTATTCTGATATCCCCGCTTACAAGAAAACTCCACCCTGTGTGTCTTTTGCGCTGTGTAATTTCACAACGCATGCGCTCAGGTAATTGCCACAGTAGAGACACAGAACACGTCTACAACCCAAAAGTCTTTAGTGTCCTTTGGTATCAGTCCTCTTCACCTCTCTGAAAATGTGTGTTTGCAGCGTGTATACGTACCGTGTACCATGTATGTATAGATGCGCAGTACTGTGCACATCAGCTATGCTCTGTAGATGCTGCTCCTTCTGCAGCCTGTCCTGTGGGTCAGAACGCACAGCCTCTCCCGTCAGCTCTGCTTTCTTAGGACGATGAGTCTGAGCTGCACTGTTGTTCCATGTACCCGCTTCATCGCTAAACCGTGTCACATTATCGGGGGTGACCATGTTTGTTCATCTACTCATGAGGTGACAGACATTGGACTTTTTCCAGGTTTGGCAATTATGGATAAACACCCACATATAGGCTTTTGCTCATAGGTTCTTGCTCGAGCATCTTTTAATTTATTCTGGAAAGTGCCAGTAAGTAGGATCACTGCGTGGCTTGTCAGGTGGTTTTAACTTGATGAGAAATTTTCCTTATAAGCAAACCCTCTCAGAGTCCTTGCACCATTTTTCCTTCTCACCAGCCATGAATGAGACCAAGTTGTTCCATATCTTTGCCAGCACTTCATGTTGTCGGTTTATTTCACATTCCAGTTGATGTGTGGAGACAACCTAAGGTTAGATGGATTTCCCTTTGCGATCTTTGAAAAGCTTTGTCATTTTAGGTTATTTGCTCATATATATGTGTAGTTTTTATATATGGCATGAGGTCAATATACAGGATTTTTCTTCTATTAGTATATAGTTATTATAGTTCCTTCAGTACTATTTATCAAAAAGATGAACACTTTTCCATTGAATTTTTTATATTTGTTAAAAATTTCAATTCCATTGATTGTATGTCTGTCCCTTAATCTCAAGTGTAGCAAAATCTGGCCCAGTGGCTGTTTTTATATGACTATAAATTAAGAGTGACTTTTCAATTTAAAAATTGAAAGCATAACACTTGAAAATTCAAAGAAATTTGAATTTTAGTTTTCATAATATTTTATAGAAACAACAAAGATTACTGGTTTTTATAAAATTTGTCCCTACTTTCACATGCCCAAGGAGCATTCAGCTGATAGCAAACCTGTGGCCAACTGAGCCTAAAATACTCAATGCCAGGGGTCATTATTACTTGGGTAGAACTGACATTGCAACATTATTGCTCTTCCAATCCATGATCACAGTCGATTTCTGTTTCTTACATTGCATGATTTATTCTCATCAACATTTGTATTTTCAGCATATTACTCTTGATAAATGTTATGTAATAATTCATTATATTTTGAAACCATTTTAAGTGCTGTTGTTTTATGCACTTCGACTTTCATTTGTTCATTGCTAAAACAGATAAATAAAATTGATTTCTCTATATTTATCTTGTATCCTATGAACTTGCTAAAATCATTCGTTTGTTGAAGTAACAGTTAGTAACATTCGTTGGGGTCTTCTAAGTAAACAATCATGTTAAATGCTAAGAGTGATAGCTTTATTATTTTCCATTTTGTAGGGCCTTTATTTTATTTTTCTGATGTGTTGCATTTGATAGGAACTTCTATAAGGTAGTAAATAGGAATTGAGAGAGCAGACATTCCTATCCCTGACTTGTTTCAGTCTTGGGGGGAAAGAATTCAGTTTTCCACCATTAAGAATAATGTTAATGTAAGGTTTTTATAGATTAGCATCAGATTAAGTTTGCTTTAATTTCTAGGACTTTTTGAAAGTTGTTAACATAAATGGGTGATGGATTTTCTGAAATGCTTTGCATCTCTTGAGATACTCCTATTGTTTTTCTTGTTTAGTCTAATATTCTGTTAAATTCAATATTCTAAATTCTATATATTTTATTCTGTATTCTAACAATCAATTACATTAGTTGATTATCAAGTACAAATCCACATTTCGATTTCTGTGGTAAAATCCATTACTCCATAATACATTATTCTTTTTAAATTTGGTTGGATTTGATTTGACAGAATTTTGCCAGTTTTTCCATCTTTGTTTTGAGGGATTTTGGTCTTTTTTCTCTTTTTTTTAATCTTCGGGTTTGGTTATAGTATAATGCTGGCCTCGTTGATTGAGTTGGGAATTGTTTATTCTTCTCTTTCCTGGAAGAACTTGTATAGAGTTGCTAATTTTACTTCCTCAAATGTGTAATGGATTTCCAATGAAGTCATATGAGTAATGTGAATTTTTTGAAGCTGACTTTGCTTACTACAGACTCAGATATGAATAGCTTCATACTTGGAAATTGTCACCTTGATTATTTGGACCTAGGCTTTTTGTCCAGTCTGGACATTTCTGCTATGGGCAGATGAGGACACTGTTTGACTTGGGCTCAAGAAGTCTGTACCTCCCTGAAACTGAGTCAGTCTCACTTGAAAGACTAAGACTGAAAAAGTAAATTTCCTTTGATGGACAATAGGGCACAGTTCCCAGAGGAAGGGAGAGTGAATGCTGAGCGATACAAACATGAGTTCCCATAAATTACCCACCTTCTCTTCTGCCAAACCCGCCAAGAGTGGGGGCCAAGGTGTGGAAGTTGCAGCGAGGTAGACAGGATTATCCTTTTAAGAAGAGGAAAAACTTGTAGCAATCAAAATGTCACAAGGATAAAATATCTTTGAAATGTGGGGCCCATTCATATCGTTCCTACAGCACTGATCTAAAAGAGCGATACTTGTTTTCAGAGATAAAGTGGATTTAATCAAAGGGAACCATTTTATTTCAACCAGATTTCATCACAAACTATAATTTCTATGAATCTGTGATTCAAAGATGTTCCATGTCACTCAAAGATTATTTGATAAAGGAATTGACTGACCCAGAACTTTGGTGGCTATTCAGAGCCAAGGTCATGCTAGATGAAGGGGCTGAGAATAATGCTGGCAATGGAATTCAGTCTGGTCTGGGTTAAGTATAGACTTTGGAAGTAGAGAGAAGGAATACTAAACATGTATGGAAAAGCTGACCAGAGGGGCCTCCCTGGTGGCTCAAGGGGTTAAACAACACACTATGAAGCAAACTGTAGCCACTGCAGCACAAGTTTGATCCCTGCCTCCGGCCAGGGAGCTGACCACATGGTGCAGCAGACCAATCCTGCCTCACCTACTGCTTCCCTCAGCATGTATTTTGGTTAATCTGCCTATTCCGTTCCCCTACTCTGTCTCTGGTAGAGCCTCTCACCCCCACACCTCTGGCCCCTTCCCCAGTTCTTGTATGCATAAATAAATAAATCTTAAAAAAAAAAAGGAAAAGCTGAACAAAAACTTGTCTTGGACTTACCATATGCCTGCTACTTTTGTAGATAGAAAAAATAGCTATCAACAACATGAAGGATAATTCACTGAATAAATGAACATGCTTGGGGAAAATGAATAAACCGATTTGGCCAGAAGTGGGAGCTTTCCATTGGAACCAAATAATTAGTGGGTAAATATGTTGATGTTAAATCAGTGAAGTCCCAAATGACATAGCAATTAATCTCTGAATGTTTCAAATTCTTTATGGGACAGGACAACAGGAAGTAGATGCATGGACATTGCACTGAGGAAAGAATATTTTGACAGTCCTATTTGTATTCAAAGGTTTCTTAATATGTTGGACTGACATTATTTTGTGTTCATTGTATTGTAATGACTGGCACATCTTTTCCCTTCAGGAATGCACGATTAATTGATTTTCAGTTGATTTCCATTTTTAAAGTTATTTTTGAGATTTTTTTTTGGTTGTTCCTTTGTTGTCACTTGTTGGTGATTAAATGATGAGAAAAAAATGTCTGGAGATGTGTTATCCAAACTCAGACTTTCTTTGTTAACACAAAACTTTTCTTTGTGAGTTCGCAATATTTACTAAAATATCACATTGGGTCATATACCATTATGTTGAATATGATTCTTTTCTTTATAAGGGCCATATACAATCATTTTTAAAGATTTATTTATTTATGCAAAGAAGTACTGGAGTGCAGATCAGAGATCTGGGACAGAGGGGGTGAGAGAATTCACCAGAGACAGAGTGGGGAGCAGAGCAGGCAGATCTGCTGAAATACACTGCTGAGGGGAGCAGCGGAAGACCAGAGAGGTCTGCTGCGCCTTGTGGGTCAGCTCCCTGGCCAGGGATAGAAATGCTTTTGCAGTGGCTGTGGATGCTTCATAGTGCTACGACTCAATCCCTTGCCCACCAGGAAGTTTCCCATACACAACCATTTTAATGGAAATTCCATGTTAGAGAAGCTCAGTTTGCATAATTTCATGAGTTATTTAAACTTTTCATAATCTATTGATGTTCAGCGAGTTTTAAATAGTACAGCTACAAAGTTAAAGCGAGATATTTACAAATAAATGTTCTACAAGGAAGATACTGAATTGATATTTGACAAGTTGGATCCTTATTCTTTACACTAACTAGCGGGGTGACTTTTGCAGGAAGAGGCACATGGCAGGTGGGGGCAAACAAACAATATAAAGACCTTAATCTTCTGCTCAGCAGATTTCATAATACTGTGATATGAATTTTCTGGCGATAGAAAACTTTGGGTTAAGATATCTCAATTAAATTTGAATATGTTGAATAGTAAATATCTACCGTAGATTTTTAGAAATCCCTCCAAAATCTTAAGGAGAGGGTCTGGGCAGAAGACAGAGAAAGTGTCTTTAAATACCTTACTCCCTTGCATGTTAGAGTCAAAATGCTTGCTGGATTGATGGACACAGGCACTGTAATCTTTACATGTGACTTGGTCTTTTTACTTGGATGCCAAAGGGATCTTGCCCTTTGCTTGCATGTATGGCTACTAACTGCACCAAATATGGAGTGTGCCTGTATAGTTCCTAAGCAACATTTATTTTATTTCAAAATTTCTCTTAAATCAAAATTCCAGAATTTGTTTCGGTTCACTCCTTTCATTTGTCTTCTAAACCTTGTTAAGTAAGTGCTTGTCGGTCACTCTCTCCTTCAGCTTCATTCATCTCTAATTCTGGGGGTTGCACTTAGGTTTTGTCTCATGAGAGAGCTCCCATCGCAATGACACAATGTATATTTTATTTTGTGCTTCTTCTGGTTGAGTCTTTTTTTGCAAGATTATTTTTTAATTTTAAATCATTCCATGTGCAGTCATGTCATGGATGCATCTTTGTTGCTCTGATTTATAGTTTCTTTCATAATTTCTGTCATTTCATCAAGCTCTGTAAGTTAAAAAACAAAACAAAACAAAACCTACTAGCTTACGGTATTTTATCTGTTTCCGAGACATGTGTTCTGGCAGGATGTAATTTCTGTGGAGACTTTACTCTGCACCGCGTGCTGCATTTTCTTATAATAACGAAATATTTAATTCTTTTCTGTTCTGCATTTTTACGAGAAATGACTTTTGGGGTACTTTCAGAGGGGCACTGAAGAGGTAGGACAGCTTACTGGAAACTTCCCGCTCTAGAACTTCCTCCATCGTTGTGGTTAATTATAGTTGCATTTTGACCTGATAAAAATATGATGTCAATCTTTCTGATAACTAAGCTTTATATTTGGTGGATATTCTCATTTCTCTTATCTGTTCTGCTCAGTTTGTTGTCTGCCCCCATAGTTAGGTGTCAGGTCCGCCTTGGCCCTAGGACTGAGCTTTGGGGTGTCCATTTGGAGAGATTGTGGGGCTCTGCCCCCCTCCCCGCAGTCTTCTGACATTCACCCATAAAGTGGTGGCTTAGGACCTGTTCCCAGATTTGACATTTGCTCTGGCACTTCCTGGTGAGTAACTTTGCTGTACTCAGTGAAGAGGAAAGGCAGACTAATTTACCCAACTGCCAGGGACATTGCCAGATGCCCGGATTTTGGCCAATTGTGGATTCTCTGCAACTCACAAGCCATCGCCCAAGGCCACTCAGCCTGACCGGACTCACCCACAGTCTATGACTGACCAATGTAGAACTAAGATAGCAATGTCCAGGCAGCCTGGCCCAAACTTTTGCCACTGCTGAGGTCCAGAGTGCCCCAGGAGATGCTGGCCAGGGGCGTCCCCAGGGGCTGTGCTGAGCGCTGCACTGCAGCTCAGCTCCCCCTGCCCAGTGCCGCGTCTGCTTCCACGCCTGCAGGTGTTGCTCCTAAGAGCGAGCCCCACTAAGCCCGGTTTGAAAATCTGCCTCTCACGGTCCCTTCCCGATGTTCATAAACTACCCCTGGGGCAGCGCTGCGTCCTCCCTGCTCCTGGTGCTTCCAGATGCCTCCTCTATTTTTCCTTCGATTTTCAGCCACATAGATATTGGTGTCACGTGAGTCTCACAACTGTTGGTGGTTATCCCACCAGCTTATCTCTCTGAGGTTTGTGATCACCTGATTTATTTTTTAGAGATTTATTATGCATGTAAGAACTGGGGTATAGGATAGAGGTGTGGGGGGAGGGTGAGAGGGTTCACCAGAGACAGAGTGGGGAGTCGAAGAGGCAGACTGACTGAAGTACATTGCTGAGGGGAACAGAGGGGATGCAGGTCTGCTGCAGCACGTGGGTCCCCTTCCTGACCGGGGGTCGAACTCATGCTGCAGTGGCTGCTGACGCTTCACAGCGCCGTGCTCAACCCCTGACCACCAGGGCGGCCTGATCACCTGGTTTATGAAATATGGTCCACTGGCCATTGTTGCCATCCTGGTTGTTCTGTGTTTTATTTGAGGATAATGAGAGTTGGATTCTAAGAGATTCAGGAACTGCTACCTTCCACTACTCCTCTACTGCATTTCACCAATTTTATGACTGCATTTCACTATATTATGACTGACCAATATTATGACAACATTTTTGAAAATATCCCCACACAGAGAGAAGAGAAATAAGGGGGTGGCTTGAGGAGGAAGCAGAACCAAATGTTAGGACAAGAAACTACCATTTAATGATATTTCTTAGTATAACAGTGACCTGAAACTACCACTAATGATATTTCTTAACATAACAATGACTTGAGTACGATGGAAATGATGTGGAAAGTTGGCTGAAAGAGCATTCAAAGACCTGCGTTCAAGTTTGGGTTTTGTCAAGGGCTGTGTCGTCTCGGTCAGTTTTGCACCCCAATTAAATATCAGTTGCTTGTCTGAAAAAAGCGAATGCAAACACACAAACCAGCCTGTTATCAGAGGAGCTGCATGAGGCTGAGTCAGCATGTCCCCAGGCGCGCCCACTGCACGGCACAAGCAAAGACAAGCCTTCGCCCTGCAAGTCGGGCAGCACCTACACAATCTGACAAACTCAATCACCAATGAAGGGGACACGAAGCCAGTGCAGTAATGAGATAATGGTCGTGCCTTGACTCAGCAGCCGCGCATCACAGACAATTCCAGGTGGGGTGAAGGGGGATGCCTGCTTGTCAGCCCACCATCAAGACCTTCCAAGTGCTCCTGACAAGGTGGTGCACAAGGGAGTCCAAGGAGACCGCAGTTGAGTGACACTCTTGATCTCAGAGTGCAATGTGTGTGTTGGGGCAAAGGGAAAGGAGATGAGCGACGAGAGAAGACAAGAGCCCATTTCTTCTCTAAGTCTTTCAGTGACTTTGGCACGACTACGGCTTTTTCTCTTGGGGAGACAACACTTCTAGAAGGGGATATGAAAGGAAAAATTAAACGAAAGGAGAAAATAACAAAACATATCCTCGGGGCTCTGAAATATGTCCTCATTCTTAGTTCCATTTTACATCTTAATTGTTGTTTTTATTTCCATTTTTTCATAGTAAGTTTTCTGGGAAAAGACACAGTCTTCTACAATGTAGCACTCAATCAATATTCACCACAAAGCATGTGGCTCTAAGCATTCTTGCATAGTAATTTTGCACATTTTTTTAAAAATAAGCCATTGTCATGTAACCAAAGGCAGGATCCGGGAACAAAACGAGTAATTTTATGAAGGCATATTGGCAAAAGTCATCCAGAAAGCTGCGGATTGACGTTATAGAACTTTGTACAACTCCCTGTCATTATTTGGATATGTCGAAATGGAATAGTCCAGTGGTTTTAAAGATTTGTGTATAAAATCTCATCTCGAAACATTTTTGTGCTCCAGCCATAGAAGTTGAATACCACGTCTAGCCGAGTAAGTGTGAAATAACAAGATGCCACGGGCAGCTGCGGTTACTGTGACCTGCAGTAAGACATAAGGTGAGAGGTACAGAAACAAGACATCTTGTGACTTGTTAGAAATCCTGTGCCCTAAGACATAAAGAACAAAAGTGAGTCTTTGCGTAAGAAGTTTACCTCCAGGGAGAACCTACCCCTGTCCAGGTGGGGAGCAGAACTATGAAAATAGTACAGGGAGCTATAATTTTTTTCCCCTTTGCTCTTGCTTACCTAGACAAAAACAATAGGCTGTTCCCAGGACAGAGTTTATACAGAAACAACACAACGAAGAGAGGGAAGGTTGGCGAATGCATTCATGGGGAGACCTATATGCACATCCCCAAATTCAAGGTTCAGCACTCCCTACAGAACTTCTGGAGGACCCCACCCCTCATCTGTGTCAGAGAAGGAAATGTCTTTCTCATGGTGTAATAGGGTCTCTGTAGAAAGGAAAGGCTCCATCTTCCCTGCCCGCCTAAGGAGGGGGAGAGCTGAGTGCCAAGGTGAAGCTCTATAGCACAGAAAGCAGTTGTGGGGACTCCCTGGTGGTGCAAGGGGTTAAGCACTGCACTGTGAAGCAGCCACAGCCACTGCAGTGCAAGTTCAATCCCCAGCCAGGGAGGGGACCCACCTGGCCCAGCAGACCTCTCCTGCTTCACCCACTGCTCCCCTTAGCAGTGTGTTTCATTAGATCTGCCTGTTCTGCTCCCACTCTGTCTCTGGTGGATCCTCTCACCACCTACACCTCTGGCCTGTACACCAGTTCTTGTGTGCATAAATAAATAAACTATTTTTTGAAAAAGAAGGCAGGTGGGTTCAGGGTGAGAGGGAGACATGAGCCAGAACATCTTGCCTAATTTTTAAAAAGAAGAAGGAAAGATGCACAATGCTGAAGACTAGTGATTTGATGTAAGGATTTAGCATAATGTT
This sequence comes from Galemys pyrenaicus, assembly GCA_019455555.1. NCBI lineage: Eukaryota > Metazoa > Chordata > Mammalia > Eulipotyphla > Talpidae > Galemys > Galemys pyrenaicus. The sequence goes on from JAGFMF010012216.1 coordinate 1,881,156, forward strand.
CATAACAGAAAACTCATCAGAAATAAAAATGCGTTGAGTAGCTAAATTAATTGTTACTTAGGTAAAAGGCAAGAATCAATAAAACCAGCACTGGTTTGTGGAGAATGTGAGTTAGCGCAAATTAAATTTATTATCATTTTTGACAGGGTTATTTAACTCAAAAATCTACTTTTCACCTGAAGTTTACAAAGCACTTAGCAAAAAACTCATGGTTCCATCAAGTTAAATATGTAGAAAAGAAATGTGGGGTATAAGAGAGTCTATTAAATCGAATTCATAGGTGATTCCATGAATCACAAAGAAAGACTTAATGAGCCAATGCTAGTTTAACAAGAGGTCCCTGGAGATGCATCTGAGGGTCTTGTCTTTAACCCTCTTCTTTCAACATTTTCATTAAACACTGATCCAATTAGAGCTACATGGATAGCTAAGATGATATGTAACAGGACTGTTAAATCTCCTGGGTGATAGAATCAAGATTCTCTAAGATCTTGATAGTATCTTATAATTGTAAGTGGGAGGGGAGGGAGGAAGGGAAGAAAGAAGGAAGGGAGGGAGGAGGGAAGAGAGGAAGGGAGGGAGAGAAGGAGGGAGGGAGAGAGGGAAGGAAGGAGAGAGGGAAGGAGGGAGGAGGAATTCCTCTTGGATCCTAAACATTCCTTTTGCTTTGTTCCTGTGTCATTCATTCTTGCTCTGATGCCTTAACATTTACCAACTTCAAATTTTTGTTTAGAAAGAGTGAAATGAGGTAGTTTGTCTCTGTCATAAGATCATGATTGACAAAGATGGACGCCCAGAGACATTAATAGGTGATAATAATATTGTTACAGGACAGGGAGAGGGGCACTTTAGAACTTTTAAGTTTGCCCTTTTTATTGCCTGGGGACCACTCCGTTACAGTAGGGTGAGTGAAATGATGAAGGTAAACATGGAAGTTATGGGAGGGAGGATATAGAATAGGAGATTGTAGGGGAAAAGTCTTATACGTAGCAAGACTTCTGATTTAACATTAAATCAAAAGCTAAAAAATCCAAAGAATTGGTAAAAATTGGAGCTAGAAGTAGGGCAGGGTTTTGCAATGTTGTGAACACAGAGCAAACCCCTGTCTGGCTCCTCCTCACAGAGCGCAGAACCTGCAGGCTGAGTCGGCGATCTTGGCCAGCGCTCCCTCTAGTGGTGGACTTCAGAACTACCCTTCTGTTGTTTCCAAGTTTTAAGAAACTGATTTACGATGCTGTAAGTGAAGCTACCCAGTGCGGGATAATTGCTTGTTAAGTCCCGGTAGCAATACACTATAGAAACATATCTACAGGCAATTTCAAAATATAAAACATTGTATTCATGAGCTCTCAAGAAGGGAGAAGTGGCACCAACCAGAAAACAGGTGTGCAGATACTCAGAGAACTGGAAACCTACGGAACAACAGGGATCTGAGTCTGATCTTGATCCACAAGCTAATTTACCAGCTGTGGGTATGACAAGTCAGTGACCTGTGGCTTAGTTTCTTTAATGGACATGTTTGGATTAACTGGATTCCCAGTTCGCCCAAGACCATTTTGCCTTATGTCAGTTGTCCTAAGAATTGTTAATAACATCTCATTTAAATCCCTAAAATTATTCATTTGGCTTATAAAGTACATGGTGATCCTAGTGATGAAGGGTAGTGCTCTTTTAATTACAGGGGAACAATATAATAGGCACTGGGTGATGGAAATGCAGTTATGACTTAAGTGATTGGTTTTCATTTACTATGTTTTTACACTAAACTCTCCCTCTGGGGCTAAGCTTGTGAACGACTCTGATTGATGCTTCTCTCTGTCTTCAATGCATCATATTAAGAGTAAACAGAGAGAACGTGACTTGTGGATCTTGTCATAAAATTGATGAAGTTGACTTTCCCCAGGAAATAGGAAACCCTTCCTAAATCACATTTCTTTGCAAACTCTGGCCTCTTGAAAGCCTTAAGAAATTTTTACATCTTTGCAGAAAATTGTGAAGTGTTGATACTTCTACCAAAATCTAAAAGTGTATGGAGAGGGAAATAAAACCAGGAACATAAATGCCCTGCATTTCGTGTTTGGGTTAAGCTAGGCAACTCACAGCTGCATATACAGCATTTCTAAAACCACAAATATTAAACAACCTTAATATTCTAATAATAAGTGACTGGTGGAGTAAATTATAGAGCATCCATATAATGGGACATACTTCAATCACTAAAATGATGGTATAGAACTATATTTATTGGCCTGGAAAATTGTTCAAGGCATATTAGCAAGTGAAAAGTGCAGTTGCTGAAAAGCAGGTGTAATATTATTTTAAAATTATCTAGTATGTTTTAATATGGATATAGAAATGTGTTTATATGGATATAGAAGTGTTAGAAATGCTTATCAAAATATTGCTCATTAAAATGGTTATCTTTAGATGGGGTGAGTTAAGAGTGCTTTTAATTTCTATTTTAAGCAATAAATATCATTCTTTTTAATAAAAGCATACAGCATGGTATTTACAAGGGATATCTCTTAAACTCTACTCTCAGAGCTTCAAACAATCTGCCTGCAACAATAAGAATAGGTGTTGTCCTAAGACAGCGTAGGGCCTGGAGTGAAGGGCCTAATGACACTAGTTGTCTTTCTTCCACCAGCCTAAGGTCTTCCTGGACTTCCAGCTCTTACACTCATCTCCACACATAACCAAGAAAACCTCAGGGGACCTTAAATATTATTATCAAAATCTCTGTCGGTGCCAGCCTTGGCGATAACCCCCAGTCACCCCTGACTTTTGGTGGCCTCATGTAAACCCATCCCACTGAGTGTGGGCTGGAGCTGCTGACTCTCTGATGGATTGAGTAGTCCAGAGTGATGCACATGGTGCAGATACTGGCCCCAAAGAAGCAGCTGGCATTGTCCAGTTGATCACTGTGTGTTACCCACCTCGGAGAAGTCAGCGCCATTGACACAAACTTGCAGCAGACTAGGAGGAGGCCAGCGGGGAAGGAACCAAGATCTCCACTCTCCAGTGGGGAGGAACCTGAGGCCTGTTGGCAGCTGAGGTGAGGGAAGCATGAGCCAACATGACGCAGTGTTCTGAGACTCCCTGACCAGAAACACCCAACTGAGCCACTCCCGGATTCTTGACTCAAGGAAGAAGAATGAGATAATAAATGGCTGCTGTCATAGGTTGATAGGTTTTTGACAGGATCTGTTATAAAGCAGTGGGGAGCTAGCACACTTCTAAACCCACTGGACAAGATTCCTGCCCTGGGAGTGTGTAGTTAAGATACCCTAATCACTGCTTTCCTTCCAGCCAGGCTCTGGCCCTCCGCCACCTAGTAAAGTTTCCTTCAATGGATGGCCTTTTTTTTAAGAAAAAAAAAATCAAACATATTTTTGTTCCTGGTACTGGATATCTAAGGCAGATATCTCAAAAATATGTGATAGTTGACTTTCAGCTGAAAACATGCTTGTTGTGAACTCTGACTCACTTTTGCTCAGGGCTCCTTCCTCTGGAGCTGGTGGATCATCCTCGCTTCCTTCCTACATCAGTTCATGTTGCTGCTGATTGATGGGGCAAAGCACAGCTCTTCCTGAGATCTGAGCACAAAGAACAAAGGTTATGGGATGACTGTCAGTCACAGGAAATGCTGAAGAGTTGATATTAAACTTCAACACAAATATGAAAGCATCTCCATCTTGATTATGAGGGACTGTGGACACTGGAATTATTATTTGCCTGAAATACAACCCCCATAACAAAACATAGATGGAGCATATGAAAATGCTTTTAGGCTCTGGCAGCGGAGATCACACTGTTGTGGTCCATGTGTGAAGAAAACACAACAAAGAGACAAGACATATGAAACAAATAATAAACTAACTGCAACATGATGGACTTTAGTCAAATTAATATAAAAATGAAGGGAAGGGCACAGTGGACTCCACATCCACAGTGTGGAATGTGGGTGCTTTGGTGGAAGAACCCAGAGACCATACCCGAGGGGAGAAACCCTATACTGTTGAAGGTTTGGCCTCCCTAGTAGTGCAAGGGGTTAACTCTCAGCACCATGAAGCTATCAGCAGTCACTGCAGCACAAGACAGAGAGCTGACACATATGGTGAGGCAGACCTCGCCCACCTCCCCCACTGCTCCCCTCAGCAGTGTGTTTCTGTAGATCTGCCTGTTTCGCTCTCCACTCCATCTCTGGTGGATCCTCTCACCCCCATCTCCTGCACCTCTGGCCTACATCCCAGCTCTTGCATGCATAATCAAAATAAAATACGTCTTAAAGAAAGTTAACAAGAGTATAAGAAAAAGTTACTTTATTTTACATATGTATAAAATGAAAAAAATATATTAAATGGCTAGGAATATTTCAACAATAAGATCTAAATCAGCAGAATAAAGAAAACATAATAGTGTGCTATTTACATGAGAGACAATTTAAGTAGAAAGACATAAGTGGGTTATAAGTAAAATGATGAAAAATTATGTATCTTGCAAATATTCATCACAAAAAAAGGAGTGATTATAATAATAGCAGACAATGTAGACTTTAAAACAAGGACTGTTATTAGTGATCAAGAGGAGAATTCTATGATAGAAATGTTGCTTCATTAAAGTTTTAGAAAAACCCTAAATTAATGTTAACTAGAACATTGAAATATAAGAATAAAAGCTGACAGAACCAAAACCAAAAATTAAAAAAAAACTACAAAATTTTAAAATTCAACATTTCTTTCTCTGAAATAGAGAGAAAAAGGTAAACAAAAATACTTCTAAGGATATAGAAGAATTGAAAAACACTGTCAACTAACTTGATCTATTTAATATTTTTAGACTAGCCCCAAAGTGTAGCATGTAGAATGTTTTCAAATATTCTAAAAATTCATCAAGATAGTCCATATGCTGTACCACAAAGTAGTTCAACAAATGTTTAACAAATTAAATCACACAGAGTTTTCCCGTAATAAAAATGTACTCAAAACCAAATCAAAGTATGTGAAAATGCCAAGTACTTGGTAAAGAAAATCTTTCAAACTAATCCATGAATAAAATAAATAATTTTAATATTTGGCATTATTTAGTATTAATGCTAAATACAAAATAATAAATGATAAAGATGATGTTTAAATAATAGATGAAAATAACTTCCAATATTATACATTGAAGGCTTATAATATTAAAATAAGAATTGCAGAATGCAGCTAAGAATTGGCTAGAGAAAAAAATCTAGTTTCTAATGTTATATAAAAAAAAGATTTAAAATGAATAATTTAAGTTTAAACATTAAATGAAGGGCAAATTAAACAGAAGGAAGAAAATTGTATTGATAAGAGCAAAAATACATAAAAAAGAGCAAGTTATCTACTTAACTAAAACAAAAAGTGATTCTTTGAAAGAAACAATAAGATTAATTTCTCTTAATGCCCTCCCTAGTTAAACAAAAGAGCTGAAAAACAAATCACCAACATCAACAATGAAGATGACATCACCAAGAATCTGATCAATATTAAAATTATCCTAAAAGATGATTATGAAAATTTTTCTGTCAATAAACTTTTATTCAGAAGATAAAGAAGTGAATACCACTCAACTCATTTTTTAGGTAGAAACAGGAAACCAATACTAGAAAACAAATTGCAAGAAAAGAAAACTCAAGACTGGTAGCTGTAATGAACAGACACAAAAACCCTAGCAAAATAATTATTAGAAAATCATGTGTGACAATATGTCAAACTGACAGCATGATCAAGTCAGGCTTATCCAAAGCATGCAAGGATGGTTTAACACCATGCAATGAATGAATATACATCACTATTATTGACAGATTAAAAATAAAATTCTGTATAATGAGCTCAATAAATGCAAAAAATTCCAACATTTGATACAAACTCACCGCAGACATAGGATTAATGGGGACTTCCTTGACCTGGTAAAGGACATCTGTGAGTAGTAATATACAGTAAATATCATATTTACTGAGGAAATCATGTTCAAATACAAGATGATGATAGTCACTCATACCACTCACACTTCCAATGTACTAGAGCACTAAGCTGGTAAAACAAGGTAATGAATACAAAAAACAAATGGAATATTTACCTTCAGGAATGGCATAGGAATAAATAATATACCCAGAAATAAGTGTAGTAAGATATTTATATGACCTTAGTAAATACATCATAATACATTATTAAAACAAATGTACAAATATAAAATGCAGAAGAAATACCATATTTATGATTTTGAAATATCAACATTTATAATCAGTTCTCCCCAGGTTAGTCAATAGAATCTACAAAATATGAAGCAAATTATAATTTTGTGCAGTAAATGGTAAGCCAAATTTTCATGCCAAAATTTAGATTTGTCAAACTTTTTTGAGGAATAATGGACAAATATAATTGTAGATATTCAAAGTGTACAAAATGATGGCTAGCTAGACAGATTTGTCTATCCATCCATACATATGGACTCATTACCACTAGCAATATACTTACTTCATCCATCACTTATTATAATTGACATAGTTTTTTTGTGTGTGTATGTTAAAAATGCTTAAGATTTACTGTCAGCAACTTTCAGATATACAAGCATATTTAACTATAGTCACTATGTCATACAATAAATACTCAAACAATCTGCTTATAACTGAAAATTTGTGCTGTCTGACCTGTCACCCATCTCACCCTTCCCACCATCCTGACGACCGCCATTTTATCTTCTGTTTCTGTGAAATTGACTTTTAAAAAAGATTTTATGTCTAATTTATATCATACTGTGCTATTCTTTTTATATCTGGCTTATGTTTCACTTACCATAATGTCCTCCAGATGCACCCATATTGTTGCAAATGGCAGGATTTCTTTATTTTATGACTGAATAATATTCCATTAATACAGTCATACATGTACATGTGCATGATTGTGTGTCTATATATATATATAACATGTGTATATACATATGGATATGAATATTATACCTACAGAAGATTCCTAAATAAGGTCACTTCATTCAGTGTTATTTCATTGTAATGTTGACGAGAAAAATGGAATACCAGTCAACACAGAATGAAATAACAGTATTATAAGAACTGTGCTTATTATATGTCATTTTGCTTAAAGCTGCAGTTTCCAAGAACCTGTTCAGGACATTAACTCCTTACTATACTTATGTCTCACATTTTCTTTGGCTATTGAAGAGCATTTAGATTGTTTCCATATCTTGATTCTTGTTTTAGTAAAATGAAAAGGAAAACCAGAGAATAAGAAGTAACATTTTGCACAGTCATGTTGAGGAAAGTTTTATTTTCCAGGATAAAAGTTTCTACATTAAAAAATAAAAAGGCAACTATATGCAGACCAATAAGCACATTTAAATATTGTTTTGAGTGCTCACTGTCTTTAGTCATTAAGGAAATTAAAATTTAAAATTCAATAAGATTCAATAGCTTTAACTATCCATGGGAATAGCTAAAGCCATCACACCAAAATGTCGGTGATGGTATGGAAAAGTTAGAATGATTATGCATTGCTTTTGAGAGTGTAAAATAGACAGCCACTTTGCAGAACTCTCTGGTAGTTTCCAACAGTTAAATATGCAACTAGGGCCTCCCTGGTGGTGCAGTGGGTTAAGCAACGCACTATGAAGCAGACCGCAGCCACTGCAGCTTGAGTTCGATCCCTGCTGCCGGCCAGGGAGGGGACCCACATGGTGCAGCAGACCTCTCCTGCCTCACCTCGCTGCTCCCCTCAGCAGTGTACTTCCGTTGATCTGCCTGTTCTGCTCCCTACTCTCTATGGTGAATCTTCTCACCCCCCCACACCTCTGGCCTGTACCCCAGTGCTTGTATGCATAAATAAATAAATCTTAAAAATAAATAAATAAATAAATATGCAACTAAACAATGATCAAATTATTCCAACCTTAAGTATTTACCCAGAGAAATGAAAATACATGCCACAGTAAGACTAACAGAATGTCCAGAGATTTGTTCGTAGTAGAAAAATAGAAACAACTGAAAATAGCTCCAGTAACCATTAATAGGATAATGGAATCATAAATTGTGATAGATTGATTCAATGAAGTACCGCTCTGTGATAAGTGTGTATGCCTATACATACATACATATAAATAACTTCTGATATGTGAATTTTAAAATTTATGTTGGTAAATACAGGGGGAAAAACACATTGTGTTGAGTTACAGAATTCCGACTAGAACAGATATATATTGTAACATTTCCTTCTATTACAAGTAAAATTTAATGCACGGTGGCAGAACTCAGAGCAGCTGGCGCCGGGTGTGGTGCCAGTCAGACTCTCCTGGAGGGGGCATGGCAAGCTTCCTGGGCTGCTTCAGATGTTGCCTGTTCTCATCAGGGCGGCTTTACCTGAGCAAACGCATAGGCTGCAGCGCAGTGCCGGCCCATTCAGAACTATGTGTCACAGGTTTAACCCCGCTAGTCGGCTGGGCCGCCGTGACAGAACCCCACGACTGGGTGCCTTAACACCAGAAATGAATTTTCTCACATTCCTGAAGGCCAGAAGTCTGAGATCAATCTGTTCTGAAGTATCAGTCAAAGGAAACAGATGTAACAGCCTGAAATGCGACACGACCGAGCAGTTTTGACCATGGTGGCCTCAGTGCTAACACTATTTCATCAGGGAAGAGTCAGGCAGCATGTAGCTTTTCTTTAAAGTCGGCCTGCAGAGTTGGATTCTGGGGAGACCTCTCTTCCTGGTTTGTAGACAGCTTCGTGTGTCTGCTCGTGACCTCCGCTCTGGGCATACGCAGAGAGAGCCCTGGCATTCCTTTCTCAGCGCTGCTGGTAAGGGTCAGCCTCACTTAACCTTAATTACCTCTTAAAGGCCCTTTCTCCAAATACGATCACACTGGATGTTAAGTACACGTGCATGTAGGGATGTAGGGACTGTAGGGGTGGGGGTGGGGGTGCAGAATTCAGCCCAATACTGTACTTTATAGGTCACTGTAGGGGTGGGGGTGGGGCCTCCCTGGTGGCGCAAGGGGTTAAGGCACAGCACTATCAAGTACCCACAGCTGCCGCAGCACGAGCTCGATCCCCAGCTAGGGAATTGACCCACATGGTAAAGCAGACCTCTCCTATCTGTCTGGCTGCTCCCCTCAGCAGTGTCTTTCAGTGGATCTGCCTGCTGTGTTCCCCATTCTGTCTCTGGCAAATTGTCTCACCGCCTGTACCCCAGTTCTTTTTAAAAAAGATTTATTTATTTATGCATACAAGAACTGGGGTACAGGCCAGAGGTGTGGGGGCTGAAATGATTCACCAGAGACAGAGCAGGGAACAGAATAGGCAGACTGACTGAAGTACACACACTGCTGAGGGGAGGAGCATGTGATAGGAGAGGTCTGCTGTGCCATGTGGTTCTCCTCCCTGGCCAGATGGGGATCGAACTCTTGCTGCAGTGGCAGTGGCTCCTTTATAGTGCGGTGCTTGACCCCTTGCACAACCAGGGAGGCCCCTACCCCAATTCTTGCATGCATAAATAAATAAATCTCAAAACAATAAGGCTGGGGAATAACATATTTATATTCTTTGGGAAATTTTATTTCTAAGGATACAATGACTTTATAATATCCAGGCTCACATTTTTAAAGACAGGGAGAGTATCGCATGTTCTGAAGTATCAGTCAAAGGAAACAGATGTAACAGCCTGAAATGTGAGACGACCGAGCAGTTTTGACCATGGTGGCCTCAGTGCTAACACTATTTCATCAGGGAAGAGTCAGGTAGCAGGTCGTTTTCCTTTAAATGAGACTTTGTTGAGTTGGGTTAAAGCAGAGCCACGTCTACCACCATAAATAACCATTCCCGCTAATCCATTTGTCCTTCTGACATGTTGGAGTGATTTTCCAAGAGTTCACATCAATCATCCACCTCCTCATATTACACATGTGACAAATTACTATTTGATAAAATCCAATTCGATTCCATAAAGTCCCAGTTGCAAAGGAAATAAGCTCTTCAGGGCTAGAGAAGTTTGAGAAATTCAGAATGTCAGGATTTGCTTTCGTCCTTCTCCCCCTTGGGGATCACTGTATCGTGGTCCGCAGAAATGCCTCCCCACCATGAACTTGTCCCGTATGACCAGAAAGGCAAGGTCTTTTCTTCTGGTCTTTCACTAAGCACACACCGAGCCTGCCCCCTCTTGCCAGTCACTGCTGCGGGTGGGGCGGGAGAGAATTGCTCTTCAGAGGACACACACATAGGAAGCTCATCTGTGAAGGGGGCTACAGAGCTCTGCCTGACAAGGAGACCAGAGGTGGGGACAGAGGGCGGAATGGCAAGAGAACTCCAGACTCGAGGTGTTATAGACTGGGATCTCCATAAAGAAGAGAGGTCCACATCCCCTGCCCCCAGTGAAGGTGGAGCTGAGCAGCAAAGGGAAGCAAAGAGGGAGACTTGGAGGGTCGCGTGGAGGAGACTGTGAAGGAGGCCATGTTGCTTCTCTGCTTTGCACTTGGCAGCAGGAACCTGGGGGATATGGAAAGAAACACGTAGTGTAGAGACATGTAGAAACACTTGGAAGAGATTTGGGTGAGAGACCCATGTGCAGGCTGACAGTGGCAGCCTTGACCTTGATTTGTACTTTGATTTTGCTCATTTCCTTCCAGACTTGCCTGGCCCTCTCTGCACCTTTCCATGAGAAGATGCCTTAGACTGTGGCAGGCTTTGGGCCTCAGCGACACTGCTTTGGGCCAAACCTGTTTGTCTGGGATTTGACCCAGGGGGGTGTGAGTAACTTAGGGTGTCTTAGTGGAAAATTATTCTTCCGTGCTTCTCTTTCTATACACGTTCTCCTATTAACGTCCTTTGACACTGTGTATGCTTTGTCTTTATGTGGCAGAAAGAAGAACCCACGTAGCGTGTGCAGTGATGGAGATGCTGGGGTGCCCCTCAGTCTGAACACTAACAAAGGAAGACCCTGAAATACCGCAGAGCTTGGGAGGAGTGTGGCACACGTATTAGAAGTCAGTGGATCAGGAAGTCAGGTGAAGGAAGGTAAAGAGAAGACAGAATCTGTTAAGTGATAAATGCGGAGGAATTTGAGCTTTTCTGTTTAGATTTTAGGGGGTTCAAGCGCAACTGCATGAAAGGCTAAAGAGTCACCTATGCGGAGCTGGGGTGTAGGGGCTCTAGCCCCTCAACCATGGCCGTTACGCAGCTGCATTGAGCATTAGCAACTGTGCATTCGTTGATTCAATACTTAGAAGAATACAGGGGCCGCTAATGGGTTAGATGCAGTGGCATATGGGCGGATGTTCTAATATCACAACCCTTTACGATGTGTAGGTAGAGTCCAGTAGTGGAGACACATGGGGGTGGGCACGCCAGGCACCAAGCATTTGTCATGGTTGCTCAACTCAACCCTTAGTGAGCACAACCTCTAACATAATAATCACTTCGAACTTTTATTAAGCATTTTATAATTCCCAAAGCACATCCTTGCATACTGTCTCACACATGAGCATTCAAAGGCCTCTGTAAGGGAGGAAGAGACCCCAGGAAGACACTGGAAGCTGGCCAGAAAAACTGATTTGCAGGAAAGTCTGACAGTATTGCAGGAATGCTAGTACTAGAGCATCGAAGGGACAATATGAACCAGTCTTCCGACTTCTCTAGCAGCATTTATTCTAGTACCCTGCACAGCTGCTCTTAGTAAATGCCTGTGGCGTTTTGTTAGCATCTTCTTTGTTTCCTGTGATCTTCAAGCCCTGATTAAGTACCCAGTGCAAGTCTCACCTTACCTCTCCTCTCCCATGGGTTCCCTGGGAATTCTCATCTTTGGATATTCCTGTTCTGGTTTAAGTCGGTGGTGCCTGAGTCCCCCTGTTCATCTCACCAGCCTCTAACCCACGCTTTGTGGGTTCCAGATCTGGGGACTCTCTGCCAATGGTCTCCCTCTTACACCTGCACTTGAACAAATTGAAGAAAACCCTAAAGATGTAGAGTACTTCTCCACAAGATCAACATTGTTTTTATTCTTAGCTAGGTTCTTGGATTGTACTTAGATATTTTGTTTCATCTTATTTTTTAACAGTCCTCAAATACAATTAAATTCTTTATAACCCATAGCTGTGGGCCTTATCCATAACTTCACATATTATCCTTTTTCAATTTTTTAATTAATTTGAAAGAATATCACAAATATCCATGAATACACAAAGCAAGACAAAATCTTGATAATAACTGTAAGAGATCTTCTTGAACATTTTGTTCTCAACAACCATCATGTAACCACCATCCCAAATTCTTCATGTACTATTCCTTTGCTTTCCTATTTTGTTGTGGTATTTTAAGAAGTTACCTATTTATAAATGAATTATTTTGACTTCTTAAAAAAAAGGATTTATATTATACACAGTAGTTTGCATCTCAACTTTTCATTTAGACCCTATTGCTAAGGTGTTTCTATGTTGTTATCTGTCGCTTTTTATCACTTTATTTATTTTTAGAGCTATAAAATCATTGGCTAAATACACAACAGTTTATTCATCTGTTTCCTTGTCTGTGGACTCTGGACTGTCCTAGTTTTCCTAATTTCAAGGATGTTGTTATACAAAATATTGGCCATATGTCTGGTGAACAAGTTTTAGAGATTCCCTTGGTTCTGCATGTGGAAATAAAATTTCCACTTTCAATGGTATTTGAATGTGCAATTTTACAATATAAATCCCAACTATCTTCTTTTTGTTTTTGTCCAACTATCTTCTTAAGCAATTGAACTAAGCTATATATCCATCATGAAATATTAGAGTTTTAAAAATTATTTCTAATTCTAATAGTTTTTATATTTCTAATTCTAATAGTTTTTATATTTCTAATATTGGATATTGTCAAGAATTTTAACTTTCGCTAATCAAATGTACCTAAAGTATTATTATGTTCTGGTCCTCATCACTGAGGGGACTGATTTCTTCTGGTATTCTCAAAAGCACGTGCTTCCTACTTATTACATTTTTTAAGGTTTATTTTTTATTTATACGTGCAAGAACTGGGTTGTAGGTCAGAGATATGGGGCATAAGAGGCGTCACCAGAGATAGAGTGGGGAGCAGAACAGGCAGACAGACTGGAACACACTGCGGAGGGAGCAGCGGGGAAGCAGGGCGGTCTGCTGCGCCCTGGGGGTCGGCTCCCTGGCGGCAGGCTGCACTCAGACTGCGGCAGTGATAGTGCTGAGAAATACACATTCCAGAAAACACACATTCAAAAGCACTTTGTTACAACAAACAAATGGAAATGACGGTTTCTTAGAATGGTTTTTTAGCTTTCATTTATTTTTTCACATATTTATAGTGGTTCATATGTACTAAGTTTCTTATGTCCAAGGTCTTCCTTTTATTGTTGAAAAACTGAGCATCCCAATGGGGAAAGACTGTCTCAGTCAAGAATAAGACTCATGCCTTGCTAATTAGTGACTCCTGGGGGGGTAGAGAGCGTCCTAGGGACAAGACAAGTTGCTGTGTGACTGCAAGACTTTGGCTCTTATTTTCTTTGTTTAACAATAGCAAAATAAAAAGGGAATTCTGTGCCGAGAATGAACAGAACTCGGAGTTTCTGTATGTGGGTGAGTGTGCTTGTGTGTTGAGATGTGTTGTGTCTTTGAGAAAGTATGTGTGTATGCATTTGTGTGTCTGAGTACGCTTGCATGTATGTGAGAGTGCATGTGTGTGTTTGTATCCGGTATGTATATGTGTGTTCACGCATGCGACTGAGTCTGTGTGTCCATGTGTGTGCGTTTGTGAGAGAGGAAGACTCCAGACCCAGTGACTCTGCCTTGCAGAACAAAAGCACGCTCACCAGTAACTGCTCACACAAGCAGTGATATTTGAACTGTCTTTTGAAGTTGACAAAGTTTTTCAAAATTCGTCATTTTATGCCATAGGCACTGCATCCTAATCCTTTTCATTTCAGAAAAGGTAATTGAAATAAATAGAATGACTAACATGGATTGAGGGATTTCGGTGTGCAAACTCTGAAGTGCTTTATCGATTTTTAACTCCGTTTGTATCAACTCCTTGGTGTAGACTGTATTACACCTATTCATGTTGTTTTGTCAATATTATAATCAGTATCACCAGCATTAAAGAGACGAAGCTAAAGCTGCAGGTACGTGAGCGACCGCCCAGGACACGGTGTGTGTGCACACACGCACACGCATACACGCACACGCACATGCACACCCACAGCTCTCACGGCTGGTAACTGCTGCCCGCGCACGCTGAGGTCAGAGCCAAACCTAGCTACTTTGTGAGGCTGGTGATGTTGTCTTACTCATCACTTTCCAACGTGTGGAAGGAAAATCAGACTTTTTGAATTATTCCTGTCTTTAAGCCTCACATCCCTGAGAAAAGCTGTAGTGTACAAAAGTGTGTTTACTTGCTTTCTTGATTTGCACTCCAGTTGCTGCGTGAAACAAGTAAAATTCTCTTCCCCTTCCCGGGGAGCACCCGGCCCCCAGATTCTCCAAGTTTGGAGCCCGCTAGCAAAGATCCGACTTTGCAGCGCGGGTTGAGAGGGCGCCTGCGTGGGGCTGGGCTCGTGCTCTTCTGAGTGAGCTCTGCCTACAGCAGGGGTGTCATTCTAACACCCCGCCCCCCTCCTACTCACCACTCCTCCCCCAGTAACAGGATAACTGAGACCACACTGAGGAGCCCAGTTTCTCTGCATACAAGCCACGGACCGTCACAGTCTCACGTTTGGGGCGGGAGCAGGCACGCGGGGAACCGGAAGGTGCAGGTGGATGCAGGTGCAGAGAGAGGCAGGTGCGGTCACCCGCAGCCCCCATGTGCAGCAAGGCAGAACCTCCAAGCAGGTAGAGACGACGGCGCGTCCACGGCACCCGGACAGGGCGATGCACCCACGCGGGAGCACCCGAATGCCTAAGAGAGGGACTGATGGGATCGTCATTTAATAAAAGTGTGTCCTGGGCCTGGCGGGCTCTCGGCGCCTTTGTGCTTAGCTTGGCTTCTGCGCTGCGTTAAATGCAGTGTCCTCCCTGTGGAGATCACAGACCCACACATTTCGTGAGTGCATTCTCCTGCGAACACAAACGGCCTGTGCCAACTCTTCCCCAGTTATCTCGGGTTTGAAGCCAATAGCGTGGCCTTGTTGGAGCCGCAGACAATTTAGGGTAACTTCAGTGGCTAATGAGCTCCCTTCTTTTCAGTCGGGTTTCTCTTAGGCCATGAGCCACCCTCTCATGCCAGCTTCCGCTTCAGGCCAGGATCTGCCGTTGCCCCGTCGCCCGCTGGCTCTACAGCCCGCTCGGGCGTTGTCTCCCAAGTTCCCCACGAGACATGGGTGGAATTGGCAGCTACTGCTGTTCTTCTAGCCAGCGAGACGCTAAGGCCGAAGCCTGGTAGATACTGCCCGAGCTACTCAGGAACGTGTAGCTCAGTCGGATGAGAAAGCAGGAATGTGAGGATTTCTTCTCTGCAAGGCACCGAGTGCTGATAATAAAGATGCAGCGAGTCTGCCAAGTGCCAGCAAAAGGCGCTCACAGGGGCGTAACGCGCCTCGGGTTTCCTCCACCTGGGTGCTCAAGTTATTCCAGAGTCTGTTCTCGTAAGCCCCGCCCCCCACCCATCATCCCCTCATGAAATCCACTATTCCCATTGTGAATTTTGCCATCTGACCCTTGCCTGGTCCAGCCTCTAGTCTAGCCCCTTCTCCTGGGCGCTGTGTCTCCTCTGCTGCAGGGAGGGACTTGTGGGTCCTCACCTGTGCGCCCTCGGGTCAGCGCCCAGCGGCCTCACCCCTGCTCCCGGCGGGCAGAATCTGCCGGTGGTGGATGCTCAGACCCAGTGTCGGCTAGCCAGAGGACACGGTAGGTCCTGTCCCGGGGTGCTGCTAGCCCCTGAGGTCTAGGCCCGGTGACCAAAGGGCCCAGCTTGCCAGGGACTCAGGGGTGGCCCCCGTGTTGAAAATTTAGTGCTCCACATCAGATCTTCCCCGGAAAACCACTGCTCATCCAAGATCTGGAGGGGCAAGCTGGCTCCTAGGGACATCTTCTTCTCCCAGGACGCTCCAATAATGCTCCCCAGAGCTCCTTGGGTACTTGTCTCCGCACTCATCTTAGATGAAGATGGGCTTATAAAATACCCAGCTCCTAAAAAGACTAAGACCTGGTGGGGGAGGGTGGGCCACAGACCATTGCTCCCAGGGCCTGTGCTCAGCCAGGCACCTAAGGGTGCTCTTCAAAATGTCTGGCAAATGATTTACAGGAGAAACCTTAAATCCCCCAAGGGCCTTGGGATGTGGATGGGGGACAATTTAGTCTGTTGGGAGTATCGGTGCCCAGCAGATATTGCATCCTGAACCCTGATGTGCTTTGTTCTCTATGGTATTTAAAACTTCTTTGAGAAAGCAAATCAGGACAGACTCAGTTCAGACAGTTATAAATATAGGTAGGCCTGCAAGATACACAGAGAGAAGGGCTGTCAAGTGCAGACTTAGAATGAAGAATAACGTGATGTGTGGGGGGAGGGGTGGTGTGAAATAATGAATGGTATAATTAGTGCTTTTTTTAAAATTCAAAATGCGCAACTATTTTAGCAAGGAAATAGTGATTCTCAAAAAAGAAGTGGCTAAATTCATCCACTAAAAATGGCACTTGGCTCACAGGATTTCAAAAGCAAGTTTCAACAGACGTTCAAGCTAAGAAGAGCTCATTTGAGACTTACGCAAGCTGTCCCCGAGAACCAGGGAGCAGGTGACCACCGGGAGCTTTTTAACGAGACTGAGACAGTCTTGGCCTCATAATAGGCGAAGACAGATGATAAATGAAAATAATATGGCAATTGCACTAATAAAGATAGAGGAGAAAAGTTTAAACAAAATAGTAGCAAATTGATTCCCATAGTATATGAACAAAATCAAGGCTGGGTGTGTTTCAGGAATGCTCATGCAGTTTAATATTAAACAGTACTTTTAAGCAGTACCCTCATTAATCCACAAAAGGAAAAACATCCTAAAATCACTCCAATAAATTCAGAGAAAATATTTACTAAATGACTGAGCTTTTTAAAAAAGACTAATAGAAGACATAAAAGCTTTAAAATAAAATAGGTGAGTGATTTAATAATCTTGTATTTCAGAGGAATATTTTACATATCACACAAAAGCACGGATTATACGATAATGAACTCTAAAGCAAAGGCACAAAAACTAAGTGAAAAGAAGTGCTGGACACACATTATATATATCTCTGCACAGCTCATACAGTCACCGGAAGACCAGGATGCATCATGTGTAAGGCTTCGGGCCCTCTGTGCCAGCACCAGCACAGGCCTTGGCCTCTCCCACACCGTGCAGACAATGAGCCACTTCTCTTAAAACAGGTCTGGACTGTTTTTGTGTCCCCAGCACCTCACAGGGAGCCTGGCTGGTCATGTGCTGGCCAGAGCTGCTGACAGACGGGAGGACACCCTCTGCAAAGAGCTCTCGTCAGCACCCCTTCTCCCGCACCCCTGCCTGCATGGGCCAGCATGTGCAGGACCCGGGGCTGAGCCCAGGGGTGAGCGAGAGTCAGCCAATCCCAGCAGGTCCTAGCATCTTCATTTCTTTTTTCTTTTTTTTAATATTTATTTATTTATGCACACAAGAACTGGGGCACAGGCCAGAGTTGTGGGGGGTGAGAGGATTCAGTAGAGACAGAGTGGGGAGCAGAACACACTGCTGAGGGAGCAGCGGGAGGCAGGAGAGGTCTGCTGAGCCCTGTGGATCTCCTCTCTGGCCGGGGATCGAACTTGTGTTGCAATAGCTGTGGCTGCTCCATAGCGTGATGCTTAACTCCTTGCGCCACCAGGGAGCCCCTCCTTTTCCTTTGAATGTGTGTTCAAAGTGGAGGCCCTCTTTTTCCTTTGTGTGTGTGTTTTAACACTGTATGATGAAATTCATATGGAGACACAAAAGACCACGAATAGCCAAAGCTCTCCTAACTGACAAAAAGGGAAGTGGAGGGATCACACTTCCTGACTTCAAA
>JAGFMF010012216.1:1899453-1901953 GCA_019455555.1 Galemys pyrenaicus
AAGAACTAACCAGACTAAACAGAAAAAAAGAAAACAACCCAGTCAAAAAATGGGCAAAAGAGCTAAAAAGGCAATTCTCCAAAGAGGACATGCAAATGTTTTAGAAAATATAACTGGGAAAATTTTATTCAATCCATTTCTTTTCCATGCTGACTCTGTGTGTCTGCTTTAATAATCTGATCACTGTATTTACAATTGTGGCCAATTTTAGTGACAAAAATATTATTTATTCTTAAATATAATATATATGTGTAGTATATACTAAATGATATATAATAATGCATGCAATATAGGTAATACATTAAAAATAAAGAATGTAAAATTTGTTGTATATATAATGTACATAATATGTAAATATATGATTGTGTAAATACATGCAACATTTACGTTATATATAGCAATATATGTAATAGAAAACACATATAAACCCACCTGAATATGTATGATCCATAGCCTTAATATTTACAATTTGTCATGATATCATTTATGGAAACATATATATGTTTTTCATAACATTGTTTATGAAACTGTGAAGTAACTAGAATTCTCCATTATAACTTCCAGTACTCTTCTCCCCATCAAAGTCATTTTAAGGTCATAACAATAATAACAGATGTGTGCATAGAGGCTGTGACTTATGGAACACACTCAAATCTTGCACATCAGTGACGGAGCCATGACCCAGCTGCAGTATATAGGGTTGAAATCACCTCAGCAGAACAATGCATCCGGAAGGTCAGAACCAAGAACTGAGACTGGGTCTTGCATCTTCCAAACCTTTTCTCATCACTGCCCACCTATCACTTCTGCAGAACATTATTTGGAAAACCCAACACCTTCTTTATGTTGGGAAAAATGCGGATGCCCTTCTTCTTCAAAGGAATAGAGTCATGGGAAGTGCAGATTCTTTATTGCCTGGGTATCTTTAAACCTGAGGAAGAGAAAACAAAAAGCATACGATAATTAGATCAGAAATACTGTTTTCTTTTCCTTCTTGTTTACTCACATACTTCATATCCAACATTGGACTTGAAGCAACACAGATAACGGACACGAGCCACCCAAGGGAGCATGGGCACATCTGTATATGTCCTGGACATCCTTGGTCATTCTTTGATTCACCGAGCTGGTATTGGGGTGAACCACACATTCAGGAAAGTGCTAGAAAGAAGCGCAATAGCTATATTGATTTAACGTTAAAATGAAAGGATTTTCAGATTTGTAAGGACTATGGCATACAATGGACATAAAATTAAGCTACTGCTCTGATGAAAGAATTAGCAGGCAGAATGAGAGGCACCTAGGGACCCCCAAACCTGCCTGTTCTAATTGGGTTCTGCCATCTACCACATAAAGACAAACAAGCTCTCACTATAAGGGCTTCAGTAGAAAATAACTTTAATAGAAATCGTGTGCAGTAGCGATTTAGTGTGAAACAGACAGGAGAAAGAGAAAGACATAGTTAAAATAGCTTCTCCATGGAGCACACAAAGTTATCCATCCCCTCATGCAAATGTCCAGCCAAACAGGGTTGGTCCAAAGTGGGGCTACTCAAGCCCTAGGTCTTGCCACAAGTCTAAGGCACCTTTTGGTGGGGACCCATAGGAAAGGGATAGAAGGAAGCAGGCAGGTCCAGAAGGAAAAGAGCAAGCTCAAAATACAAGTGAAGATAAAAACTGCCATTGTCGGCCTCTCCCAGGCCTCACATTCATGTCTCTTTCAAGCATCTCCTGCTATATCCCCCAAGACTCTGGTGCAAGATGGAGAAGCAAACACAGCTTCTTCTTTATGTGTCTTCCTGTGCAGGTGCCTCTACCAAGTCTTCTTCTTTTTCCCAGCCTTCTCTACTCCTCCTCACTGCTCAGCTCAGTCCTTTCTTGGGCAGGGCAGAGAGCTTGGAACCTCCTTCTTCTATGGGGACTACACTGTTACAATAGTAATGTCACTAGCTGTGATCTTGCATTTCCCAGGGGTCCACCTGAAGTCAGTGCTTAGATCTGGTCCCGTTTACAACACCAAGGATCTGATCTCTTGACTGGTTTGTCATAATTTTAAGTTCTGCCTTTTGTTTTTTTTAAACAGAGTTCCTAGTTATGAAACATTAACACAAAAAAACCAAGACCACTTGGATGCTATAACACTTTGTCCTTGTGTGTCTTATGCTCGGTAGTGTCAATACTTAAAAAAGCATCGGAGGTTTTCATCCATAGATAGCAACTTTTAGATATCTGACCCCAAGCATTCATGGAGGTTATATATATACCATCAACACTCTTGTCATCATCATCATCAGCACTGTCACCATCATTTACACAAATGCATCACTGAGGCTAGTGATGGTTAATTGACTTTCTGATGTAACTCAACTTGAAAGGAGCAGTTAGGACTCGACCCCACCTCTCTGTCTCCACCTCCTGAGAGTTCTTTGTCATTATTGAGAGTGCCTATTTTGCATCATATAATACAAGATGACCTTTTTTGTCTGTTTGCCTTTTCATAC
>JAGFMF010012216.1:1906953-1943462 GCA_019455555.1 Galemys pyrenaicus
ACAAATTACTCAAACGCACCACAATCTGGTCCAGCGGAGGAGAAACAGACTGAGTCTGTGGCCCAAGCAGCCGAGTAGAAGGCCACCTCGATCTCAGCTCACGTGGGTGGCCTGGTGGACACTCGGTCAGAATGAAGCCCAGGCTTCTCACTTGAGAACCAGGAGAGGGATAGCCACCGTGCCAGCTGCTCCTTTCTAGATTTCCTTGGTGAAGGAAGTGGAGAGCTGGCAGCAAATCAGCTTGTTGCAAGGGAGACAACAGGCCCCAAAGGGAGGTGTCGGGTAAGCTCCAGCCACAGAGCTGAGGCTCTGTTTACTTACACCTGTGGTTCTCCAGCAGGGGCTCTTTTTTTTTTTTTTTAAAGATTTATTTATTTATGCATACAATCACTGGGGTACAGGCCAGAGGTGTGGGGGGTGAGAGGATTCACCACAGAGAGCGGGGAGCAGAACAGGCAGATCAACGAAGTACACTGTCCAGCAGGGGCTCTTAACCGCGGTGGTCAGCGACTCCTCCCCTGGCCCTGCCGCTCACCCCATCATCCTGGGCACCCCCCCACACCGGTCTGCACATGCTCAGTGCAGCGCTGTGCCTGCTCCTTCCTGCCTACAAAAGTCCTCCTTTGCGCACGCAAGAGGGTCCTTTCTGTCTGCCGGCTCGGGTGAGGCCTGGCTCATGCATCACAGAATAAACAGTGAATTGTTTAAACGGACTCAGTTGGATTTTATTTTTTACAAGATTATTTTTTCTTGATTATAAATATCACTAAAATCACAATAGCATCCGTAATTTATATGACACGTGTTGTAGGTCAAAAAATAGATGCAGCCTGAAGGGGAAGACATGGGGTTCGGGGGCCGAGGGCCCCTGAGGTCTTTGACCTCAGCGCAGAGAGGATGAACGTGGGGGTCAGCTGAGGTGACGCTTTTGCACAGGGCGGAGCGCACACTCAACAGTGAGGGAGGGCATTCTCCAGACAGAATGGAGCCTTTGGCCTTGACGCTGCTGAGATGCATACTTAGTTTGAGGGGCAAGCTCGCAGCTGGGATTCTGACTAGTTTTGTTCAACAAGACTGCTGGGCCTTCATAGCCTGTTGGTGAAGATAGACGTTTTTACAGCCAAAAGGTGCCCATGGACCTCCCTGGTGGCGCAGCGGGTTGAGCGCCGCACTGTGAAGCATCCTCACACAGCAGCATGCATTCGATCCCAGGTCAGAGAGGGGACCTACAGGGCGCAGCAGACCTCTCCTGTCTCCCTGCTGCTCCCCTCAGCAGTGTATTTCAGTCGATCAGCTTGTTCTGCTCCCCACTCTGTCCCTGGTGAATCCTCTCACCTCCTGCGACTCTGGCCTGCATGCCAGTTCTTGTATACATAAATAAATAAAATCTTTTAAAAATGCAATAGGGTATCCCCTTGGTGGTGCAGTGGGTTGAAGGCCACACTCTGAAGCATCTGCGGCCCAGCAGCGCCAGTTCGATCTCCGGCCAGGGAGCTGACCCACATGGCACAGTAGACCTCTCCTGCCTCGCCTGCTGCTCCCTTCAGTAGTGTGTTTCAGTCTATCTGCCTGTTCTGTTCCCTGCTCTGTCTCTCGTGACTCCTCTCCCCTCCCGCGACTCTGGCCTATACCCCAGCTCTTGTGTGCGTGAATAAATAAATCTTAAAAAAAAAAATGTGCCCAGTGCGAGCTAGGGTCTCACACCTAATTCCGGAACATGGTAGACTTTTTTTCCGTCACTGGATGGGAGGTGAGATGGGCTGCAGCTTCTGTGCTAAATCCCTGGTTTACTCCAGAAGGAAGGAAGGGTGACGAGCATGCAAGAGCCAGTCTTGAGCTCCTCCCAGCCAGCAGAAGGCGGTGTTCCCACAGTCACGGGCAAAGAGGAGGCCAGTCGGGGGTCCCACTTGGCATACAGCAGTAAGTAGGTACCTGCAGGAACCCCCCAGTGCTGCAACAGCTGATCTGGCCTTTTGCTGGGGATGCTGGTGACAGTTCCAAGAAGCCTTGACCTGGGTGGGACGAGAGCTAAAGGATGTGATGTCCAGGGAGGTCAGCTGCTTTCTCAACAGTCTTGCCTCTTCTCAGTGTTTGTGTTTACACTGTCCGAAGAGACAATGAATTGTAAGATCTCTTAGCACTTACCTCAAAAATCACGGATGTTTAAGTGAGAATATTCGTACACACACAACTTCCATGTAGAAAAATCCATGAGCAGGTGTCACACGTATCAATAATTAAGCCCAAGACCAGTTCTTCATTGTCTTGGAAGAATGACATATTTGTCTGTATTCTTCCCTTGCTATTCATTGAGACCCTCGTAAAGACTGAGTTGAACTGAAGCGTGGAAGGAAACGGAAGTTAGCAGGAAGCTAAATGAATCTACATTAGCCTTTAAGGCGCGTTGATTAGCCTCCCTGGCTCTCCCCTGGCTTAATGGCTTGTACTTGCTGCTGTTGCAAGAAGGGGTCCCGTGACTGGCTTGACAGAGAAAACCACCTCAGGAGTGAGAAAACTTTGGCCTTTGAATTACTGTTATTAAGTGCAGAGTTGATAATGGAATCTTTTACTTTGTCTGGGCATCCAGAGTCTTTCTTCTGTAAAATACAGGAATGTTATTAACGTTGCCCTGATCTTCTCAGCAACCAAGCAGGCTGCCCATCACCCCCGGAACAAAGGTTTGAATATTTGAAGAACCATGAGAAGAGAAAAGTCTCAGTCAATCTATGCTGCCTCTTATGTGACCTAAATAAAATACTGTGTACTTTTTACTTTGAACAGCTGGCAAAAGGCCACACCGCCCTGCTCTTGCTTCCTTTTATTTTTTTTTAATCTCTTTGAGGGGTAAGTGCAGATGTTTATATTGGCTAAAAGGACCCTGAAAAGTGGAAAGTTAAAGGGAATCAGGACTCTTCCACAGAGAGTGGAATGGGCTAAGGGTGGGTTCTTGGAAGTTTCAGCCCTGTTTAACCCAAGTCTTGGCCATAAATAAAATGGAGCAGGTTCAGAGGGGAGTTGGGACC
Source organism: Galemys pyrenaicus (assembly GCA_019455555.1). Lineage (NCBI taxonomy): Eukaryota > Metazoa > Chordata > Mammalia > Eulipotyphla > Talpidae > Galemys > Galemys pyrenaicus. The sequence goes on from JAGFMF010012216.1 coordinate 1,909,977, forward strand.
CACAGCCAAGCGCTGGTCAGAAACCCCCTGGCACTCTGCATCTCACGCCTCTGTGTGTTCAGGGCTCCTCCGGCTCTACACACTGCGGGGGCTGCAAGGGCTTTGGAGTTAGCCTGGGTAGAACCAGCGAGTGGCCCCAGAGGGTTTGTGCCAGTCAGAGAGTTAGGCTTTGCCCTGAAAGACAAGTATTCTATACCTTTTGTAAAAAAAAAAATCCCTTTTGGAGTCAACAAAAGCAGGTACCACATACTGAAGGAAAATTCCAAGTTGGGGTGAGTTGTCTTTGTCCTACTTTCAGAGAAAGAGGGTTATTGGAACACATGCTTGGAGAATGTGAATCCCAAAACATGGCGCCTTCCTCGGTCCAGCTATCTTGAGGAGCAGATGCTGAGCTGACTCTGGCATTTGGTCTTCTATGGGCTGCTGTTTACGCTAAGCATTTACTCAGTGTATCTGCAAAAACAAGGCCCACTTCATGCATTTGTTCAGCAGTGAGACAAATGATTCCTATTTGTTAGTATAACAAACCTAGTCAGGCTGCAGCAACACTGTTCATGGTTCTTCTTTGCATATGGAATTATATGTCCTGGAAATTGTTTTTTCCTTGAGAACTTACTCACTGTATTGTCAAAAGCTTACAATTGGGGCCTACCTAGCACTATGAAGCTGTTTGCCGCCACTGCAGCACGCGTTCGATCCCCAGCAAGGGAACAGACCCACATGGTGCAGCAGACCTCTCCTGTCTCCCCGCTGCTCCCCTCAGCAGTGCGTTTCAGTCTATCCACCTGTTCTGCTCCCTACTTTGTCTCTGGTGAATCCTCTCACCCCGGACACCTGTGGCCTACACCCCAGTTCTTGGGTGCATAAATAAATCTTATATATAAAAAAAGAGCCTAGAATTTCATCTGATCTTCAGTAGAAGCTCAAAAAATATCATTTTACTTCCCTATTTTCACTTCTGCTGAATGCTACATAATTAATTTCCAGGTGAACTCCGTGGACTCAAAGGAGGACCAAATTAGTGTGACGTCAGGGGACAACCCTGGCACCCACTGTACACTATCAGTTGTCAGGGACAGCTCTTTCCAGACCGACTGAGGCCGCCCTGGCAGCTGCATTGTCTGAGTGTTCTGAGGGCTTTGTCTTTATTCCTGGGCCTGTTGAATCCTCACGCTGACAACACTCATTTCAAGTTCCGATGACTTGTAAAAATACTTTCGATTTCTGGACCTGTCTGAACACTTTTCATTGTGCTGGTGCTCTCTGGAAGCCGAGCTGGAAGTGTGGAGCGCATCCATCACCAGGCGAGCTGCCTGGACGTGGATTCAGCCATTAGGCAGCCAGTCGTGCTGTTCGTCTTCTGTTCCACTTAATGTTTGTTCTGGGTCCCCCTGACACAGCTCAACATAATATGTTAAACTTCAGATAATCGCCCACACTTCTAGAGGATGAGTCATATTCAAATAGACATGAGCGGCTCTGCAAGGGAAATGCAGGCGCTTACAAAAATTCCTCTTGTAGAACAGAGGTCTTGTGCGCCTTGCCGCAGATTCTCTGCCATGAATATATATCATGACAAGAGATGAGCGCTTTGTGTTGAGAACGTCCGTGTGGAAATGCGACATCTGCATATTTTTCTAGTTAAAGAAATAATCCTAGAGCTCTCATTTACTCTAATGACACAGACATCATTTGGCTTCACAAAAACAGAACACTGAGCTCAGATCCATTTCCTATGTGTGGGGTGTGAGGCACAACGCTCAGCTGTGGTGTTCACTGAAGTTTAAAAAAGATTCAAACAAATGTGAAGTGTAAGGACACTGGCAAAGGGTTCTTTGCAAATGGCAATTGGAATTTAATTGCAAATGTTAGCCATATGAATTTTCTAGCAATGCCAAGGAAAGCAGTCTAATTTTTCTGTTCCACAAAGCTCTACAGTTTAGGTATATTGTATTAGGGCCCAAATCAAACTCTTTTGCAATTGCTTGTTTACAAATCTTTCTCTCCCACTAGAAATGCTGAGGATGATAAACATGTTCATTTGCCCCTATGTTCCTACTCTCTAACCTGATGACTTACGCATTATGTGAACAATACATATGTTCGTGTTGAGTGCACTGGCTTGCCTGCTTTTCCCTAAAGCTCAAGATCACCGTATGTCCTTCAAATACCAGTTCTGCTCTGTATCTTTTCTCTTCAGTTTTGAAAGCTCTTCAACTTGGTAACCATAAAGGTAGCATCTTATCTCATAAAGTGCTCTTTACTCTTTAGCTCTATTAATTACTCAATCGATTCATCCATTTGTTCGTTCATCCAGCTAATAATCAGCTGTTTCAGCGTTGTTGTTTTTTCCATAAGGACAAATGATGGCTTGGCCAAATCACTTTTCAGTCCCCAGAAGTGTTAGCTCAGTGTTACACATACTTGTGTTAATTTGGTTAAGGTGCTCAACATCTCTCGTCTCAACTTCCACTGGCATTAAGTATAACAGCAGAGAACATTTGTGGTGAAGATGAAAAGAGTTTATAGGCAAAGGATAACCGCAAAATAATGCCATTAAGCGTTCCCTTGTTAAATCATGAGGACCTGCTCGAGGTCACACACTTCACGGGTGGAGAGAAAGAATCTTACCTATAGCGACCTAAGGCATGTTTCCTCCACCTTCCAAAGTTCTGAAGGGTTTTTTTTTTTAAGTTCATAATAGGAATAAGAAAATATCCAAAGAGAAAAAATACATAAACCATGTCAATATAGTGAAGTACAATTATGAGTAGTGAAGGAATGAATTGATCAATCAACTTATCTACTCTGCTTAAATACAGTCATTATGAGCTCATGGAAACAGTTTATTCTGAAGCATTGAGCTATTATTCTTTAGACTTTCTGAGGAGGGAAAAAAAGGACCATTCCACATTTTCTTAGTGTTTGTTTCAATGATGAGAACCTGAAATTCAGAATTCATCATCACTGTGTTCTTTAATACCTTGCAGTTGTTCTCATTAGGTAAGTAAACTGAACTTTTTTTTTTTAATCTTTCTTTGGAGCTTCTTTTTTAACTGTTTTTATCCCTCTTGGGAGCAGGGAGTGACCAAAGCCCACCATCGTAAAGAAGCAAAACAGTAACAGATAGGAGGTGGAGGTGGCAGGTGCTGCAGAGAAGAGAGAGGAGAGGAGGAGCAGGCAGGTGGAGCACAGAGACGTTGTAGGTGCCATTTCAGAAGGTCGAAGGGAAGACATAGGAGAAAGGTCATTTTTGAAGAGATCCAGAGGACTCAGGGAAGGAGTGGGATGATCTGGGAGGAAGGGACATTCCAGGAGTTTGGGGCAGAAAGAGCAGAGACCTTGAATTAGGACTTGGAAACCCTTCTCCTGCACTAAGAGCACATGCGAATATCTACTTTACTACAGTAATATATTTTTAAGATTTTGAAAATTTATTTATGCACACAAGAACTGGGTCTAGGCCAGTGCAGGGGGTGAGAGGATTCACCAGAGACCGAGTGGGGAGCAGAACAGGCAGGTTGACTGAAATACACTGCTGAGGGGAGCAGCAGGTGAGGCAGGAGAGGTCTGTTGCACCGTGTGGGTCAGCTCCCTGGCCGGGGATTGAACTCTTGCTGCAGTGGCTGTGATAGCTTCATTGTGAAGCGACTTAACCCCTTGCACCACCAAAAAAGCCCCCTGGTGTTTTATATTAAATAAAATATCATTTAGTGTTTTTCACACATGTAGTTTCATTTCTGGTTTGACTGCTGTCGTTCATCTTTCCTTCCTGAACAAACGGAACAGTGACAATGTCTGCAAATCCTAAATCAGTGTCAGTTTCAATTGTTTCCTCGTGCTGGGTTCTATTTGTTCACTTAACTTTTTTTAAAGATGTATTTATTTATGCACACAATAGCTGGGGTACAGGCCAGAGTCACGTGAGGTGAGCGGATTCACCAGAGACAGAACAGGAAGCTTAACAGGCAGATGGACTGAAACACACTGCTGAGGGGAGCAGCGGGCGAGGCAGGAGAGGTCTGCTGCGCCATCTTGGTCAGCTCCCTGGCCGGGGATCGAACTCAAGCTTGCTAGCCCTGAGACTTAACCCCTTGTACCATCAGGGAGGCCCCTGCAACAGTAGCATTTTTAATTTATCTCAACATTCTTCAAACTTTCATTGATCATGTTCAGTTATCAAATTTAGATTATATATGCCAAAGTATTTGCACTATATCTTTATTATTTAATAAATTATATTCCTGTACTATTATAGCATATATGATATAAAATAAAAACAAACAATATAAAAAGGGTGAGAAAACAAACATAAGTGTGAATTCTAGTACTTTCCCCCTAAACTGAGAAATATATACTCCAAATGTCAAATTGTAGTTCACTGGATGTAGCTAAAATACTTCACCTCCTTCATCTTTATCTTTTCACTTTAAAAACTATCTTTACACATGTTTCTTTAAGATTAAGCATCAGAAATGGAGGAAGTGAAATTTTGCCAGAGCTCCCCAGGGTAAAATTTGATCTTCAATCCTTTAGTCTTGTTCCTTCCTCAAACATTGAATACAAACATGATATGAAAAGTGAGTCTTAGCTTCAACTCAGACTTGTGAATCAAACCATTTAACACAGCCAGCACCCCTCTGCTTGTGCAAACTGCAAGTGCCGGAGAAACTGGGCAAATGTCACAGAGGGACTCTTGTTTCCGATTTAAAAGCAAGTGTAATAGGATTAGCTACCGTGCTGGTCTTTCTAGAGCCAGATTGCTTGATGGCAGATATTTTCAGTTGCCATGTTTCCCATAAAGGGAAAATATGAAAAAGGTGAATATTGCCCCAGGTCTCTTTTCAATCAGGAATAAGGTGCAGGTGTGTGACTCATTGGTCTGGTTTCTTGGCTCCAAGATAGTTCCCTAAAAGTCATTGTCTGTTGAGAGCTCATAGAATTTAAAGGAGTAAAAGCATGAAATTATGGCCATCCTGAAAATACTGGTTTCTGGTTTTCTTTTCTTTTCTTTTTTTTTTTTTTTAAAGATTTCATTATTTATGCACATGAGAGCTGGGGTACAGGCCAGAGGTGTGTGTGGGGGGGGGTGGTGGTGAGAAGATTCACTAGAGACAGAGTGGGGAGCAGAGCATGTTGAGCTACTGAAACACACTGCCGAGGGGAGCAGCGGGAGGCAGGAGACATCTGCTGTGCCATGTGGGTCCCCTCCCTGGCCTGGGATCGAACTGGCGCTATATTAGCTGCAGAAGCCAGACAATGTGGTGCTCAACCCCTTGTGTCACCAGGGAGGCCCTGGCTTCTGTTTTTAAACACTTGTAGAAGGCGCCCCCTCTCGCCCTCCTGGGGCAGGGTGGGCATTTCTTCCCGGATGCCAGGCGTCCATCTCCTAGCCGGCCACACTATAAGTTCGTACCTTCACGATCTGACATTATTTTATGAAATTGGTATTAATTGCCAAAAAAGAGTGAAGTGTGAAAAAAACTATGCTGTCAAGTCTCATAGACAAAAATTGGAATTATTTTTCCTTTTCAAAATTTCAAAATTGACACACAGGAGGAGGCTAACAGCTTCTGATTGCTAACATAGTGCTAATCCTGTTTCCTGTATATACCCTTTTAACCATCAAAACGAATTTGAAAGTAAAATTTCATCATCCACATTGAGAGACAGAAACCAGGGGCAACAAGGTGCTGTGCCCTGAGACCCTGTCCCCTGCTGACCGGGGGCTTCGTGTCTGGTGTTCTTTTTGCTCTCGAGCAAATACACACATAGGTATTCCTGTGTTTCCTCATCTATAGTTGGGATTTTTTTCAAGATAACATTCTAAATGGAAACTCCAATTTTTCCTGATGATAAATTTTAAAAAGTGGGTGCAAAATGAATTATCTTCTTTGGGTTTATCTGATGATGGGTGTCTCCCAATCTTTTTTTTTTTAATATTTATTTATTTATGCATACAAAAACTGGGGTACAGGCCAGAGATGTGGGGGGTGAGAGGATCCACCAGAGACAGAGTAGGGAACAGAACAGGTGGATCTACTGAAATACACTACTGAGGGGAGTAGTGGACATGGCAGGAGAGGTCTGCTGTGCCATGTGGGTCCCCTCCCCAGCCAGCAGCAGGGATCGAACTCATTGCAGTGGCTGCGGTTTGCTTCATAGTGTGTTGCTTGACCCACTGCACCACCAGGGAGACCCCTGCGTCTCCCAATCTTAAAATGACCACTGCAAACGTTTTACAAAGGATGCAACTTAAAAGCAGAAGCTGATGATACTATCATGCTACATCACTCATATATTGGGCTCAGTTTTACCTGCATGCGTATCTAGTAATAGAGCTCATCAGAGTAACCCTGTTGACATAATGAGATAAAATTACCCTTCCCAATTGTTCATTTAAAATTGTAATTGCAACTCAAATTACTGTACAATTTAAAAAAATTTATCATTTGATTGTCACCTTTCAGCGTGTATATATTATTAAATACAAGCACAAGTTGTGCTATATGTTGCACCTGACATCCTAAAATTTGTTATCCCAAACAAATCTTTGCATGTAGTTTGTCCTTCTGATGCCATATGGCTACCTTCACTTTGATAACCACTCTCTAAGAAGACACCTAAGGTGAGGCAATGTGGTGATGAGGCTTCTCAGAGGAATGCTCCATCCAGAAGGCACGTGAGACCCTACACAGTGAGCACAGCCCATTGCTTGGACTGTGGTGAGTCAGCACAAAGTGAAAAATACACAGAAAGAAAACACCTTATTTTTTTGTTTTTTTAGAAAACACCTTAAATTACTGAAAAGAGCAATAGAGTAAATAGTACCAAGTTTATATTTGGGTCTTCTACTCCTGAGCTAAGCTCTTCTCTGCTCTGAGGCCAGGTCAGGTCAAGGAGCTGCAGTCAGATGGTTCCAGAAGCTTCATCTATTCTGTTCTCATTACGGAGCACAAGCACATCCGAGGTGTTAGATGTGGTATATGCGTTTGTGTGGGTGACTGTGCACATATAGGTATATGTGTGTTTGTGTGTATGACACACATGCGAACTGCTGAGATAGGGTTTAGAACTGCTACAAGTGACTCTCCTTCCAACAACTCACCAGGTACTGGGGACAAGGAGCATGCCTGATGTATTCCCCAGTTTTCTCATTTGTAAAACTTGGGAGGCTGGTTCACCTGATATCTATTTTATGCCCTAGGTCATAAATGCATTTCATAACATGATTTGCAAATGAAGATAGATAGATAGATAGATAGACAGATAAACAGACAGATAGATTGACCCATCAGGAGAAACAGCTTGGCACACTCATCAGCTCTCAGCATGTAATTGATATTCTTCAGTTGCAAGGGACAGGACAATTTAAGCAGATTATTCACAGGTTGTGTCCCCAGCTATGAAGAAGTCTGTATCACAGCTTTGTCTTCTCTTGACTTGGTCTTTTCTTCTCTTCTGGGCTCTGCTCACCTGCTGCAGGTCGATATTCTCTGCCTGATAAAGAAGGTGTCCAGATGCTGCCCCAGCGTTACCTCTCCTGACCCCAGCTCTGGAGACTTTTAGAACAGCTGTTGGCACAGCCCCAGGGGCCACGTGGACCTGACTAGAACATGTGAACCCTTGACATGATCACCTGGGTTGGAAGGCAATGTTCCGGGATGTTCTAGATGCTTTAGAACAACCCATCCACCTGCAGCTGTCCCGGAGCACGTGGCTAAAACAAAGATCTAACATCAGACTAAGTAGCTTAAAGCAGATATATTCCCACTCTTCAAGAAAGTGAGTCATTCTGGACCTCCTTGGTGGCAGAGAAGGTTGAGCACCGCACTATGACGTATCCTCAGCCATTACTGCAGGAGTTCCATTCCTGGCCAGGGAGGGGACCCACATGGCACAGCAGACCTCTCCTACCTCCCCGCTGTACCCCTCAGCGGTGTACTTCAGTCAATCCACCCGTTCTGCGCCCCACTCTGTCTCTGGTGAATCCTCTCACCCCCTGCACCTCTGGCCTGTACCCCAGTTCTTGTGTGCATAGATAAATAAAATCTTTTTAAAAAAAGAAAGAAAGTGAGTCATTTGCTTCATTCGGTGCAAATTGAGCCACACTGTTTCAAGGCTGTCTCCGCCCGCTTCAGCAGGGATTTCTGTGTTAACCCCTGGAAGTCATCCCAGCTTCAAACCTGATCCAGGCAGGACCTGGGAGCCCCACCTTCGCCTTCCTGCCTTCCCCCAACCCAAGTGCGCTCCTCCCTGACGCCTCCAGCCCCTTCACTCTCCCAGGCTTCAGTGCCCTGGAGTCTCATCTTTATGAGGTGTGAGGGCGAAAGGTTTGGTTTTAGATGAGTCGCACAAAGCTATCTTTTGTGTGAATGTCGTCATTGACCTTTTTTCTGAAGCTATCTTTTTCTTCTGATACTTTTCTTTATAACCAACAAAGGGTTTTTGAAATTAAAGGCCAGCTTTTGACTGTGCAACAGCTGTCACTACAGGGCAAAAACTAATTCTTGTCATAATATTCATGAGTGTTTATTAATAATAAGAACTTGCAATGCTTTCATCTAAATTATCTTGGCTGTGAAATTAAAATATACAGATTACTTTCCATTAGCATTAAGATACCCTGAGTAAAAGACCAAGTATTTAATAATTAGAACAGCTTTCAAATGTTTGCCATGCATTTAACTTGTTAGGTTTTCTATTCCTTATTGTTGAATCTCTTTGCCTCCACATTCTCATTTTTTAAATTTTATTTATGCATATAAGAATTGGGGTATAGGCCAGAGTTAGGGGGCAGTGAAAGGATTCTCCAGAGACAGAGTGGGGAGCAGAACAGGCAGATCCACTGAAATCCACTGCTGAGGGGAGCAGCGGGGAGGCAGGAGAGGTCTGTTGCACCCTGTGGGTCCCCTCCCTGGCTGGGGATGGAACTCGCACTGCAGTGACTGCTGATGACTGGATAACACTGAGACTTTAATTGTTGCTCCACCAGTGAGCCCCACGCCCCATGTTCTCATTTATACATTGAGGGTTTTAATACATTTCTTACATAATTGAAAGAAATAATGGGAGAATATGTTTTTACTTCTCTTTTCATGTGTACACATACACAGTGCCAACTGTCTTGTGTTGGAATATTTTTTTTCTTGTCATCAATCAATCCCCAAATTTCTTTATCGGAAGAAGTGAGGGTAGACAGGTAGCTGGGCCAAGATCTGGGAGCTTCTCCTGAAGCTCAACATACGTATCGAGTAAATTGTTGTAACTCATAGTTGAGCAATAGACTAAGCAACAACAAAATCTCCTAATTATTTCTCTACAGACTCAACTCTATTAACAATTTGCTAGTTACTATTATTATTTTTTATCAAAGCAAAAGCACGTCAAAGGAAGTGCCTACATGAGTTAGGGAGGTTTGGAGGGCACAAGCTCCACAGCCTTCTGCACGACCCCACGAGCCCCACAGCCCTGCAGCATCTGCTCACGCTTCTGGGCCCTGCCTCACACACGGTTCTGGAGGAGCTGCTACACTCCTGGCTCTTGTTGCACTCTCAATTTAAAACACATGATGCCTTTTTAATTAAGTGTCTTATTATCTTATCAGTTTCATTAGCTAGATGACCTTTAAGTGAGACCTTAAAGAAAAGGTAAAGTTTATACTGAAAGAGACAGGCAGTCAGCCAACCGGAGAATGCTATTTGTGAATGTGAAATCACGGAATCTGGAGGCTTCTGGCAGGAGAGAGAACAGGTAGATGTAGATGAGGGGTGAATTAAGGTGATAACATATAGTTCACATACGCATGAGTAGATCCTGGAAATACAAACTAGGCCCTGCTCTCATGAGGTCCAGCTAGGTCATATCCCTTGGGTGGGGCGTCAAAGGGTAGCCTACTGGCTACTCTGCAGTCTTCAAGGACGACATAGAATTAGGGGTCTCTCTTGGTATTGACTGTTCCAACCACTGTCTGCCAAGGAGCCTATGGCAGCTGCTATGCCACGAGCTGTACATTTATTTGCTATTTATTTATGGTAAATTATGGACGGACCTTATGATTTAGGGCTACTCTTGTGATCTCATCTCAGTGACAAGGAAGCTGAGGCATGAAGCAGCTACTCAGTGTGGCTAATACTCAGAGGTAGTAAGAGGCAGAGCCAGCGTTTGAGTCCAAGCAACCTGGCTTCTGAGTCTAGAGTTTTACCCTCAGAAACTGCAAATACGGGACAGAAATGGCACTACCCCTGCGTGAAGAAGAGCCCAGGCTTAACCGTGTGGGGAAAGTTGTGGGCAGATGCTGTAGTGGGTGTGGGAACCCACCCTAGATGCCAGAAGACTGCAGGTCGGGGCTCCTGCTCCACGCGAGGTGCTTCAGCACTGGGGTGCACAAAACAATTCAGTGCACTGCCTGGCTAATTAGAAGTATGTCTACTTGGTGAGAGGCGACAAGTGACTTCCTTCTATACTGGTCAGAGCGGTAGAGAAATGTGAGCGTGTACAGTTTTACTTGCGATCTGATGTTACTGCACTCAGAGGTAAAAGTAATTTGTTCTTCTGAGTGAGTTCAAACTTGAGGAGAAGGACAATGGTTAATGAGAATGACATACGAGGTCGTACAGCCACAGGGTTGTCTTAATGTGAACGGCTTCCTGGGGACAGACTTGGCTCTCCAGGACTCGATCCACAGTGAGATGCCTTTGGAGATCAGGAATGTCAATGGACTTAGGATTCATTTCTCACTAAAGACAGCTTGAGATGGTGTCACCCATAGAAATTGGACCAATTTGGTGCCATTCCCAGCACTGTCACGCACAGGGCCAATGGATGCTGACTCAGAGCTCTCTCCAGGTGGAAAGAGCTTTCAAAATTATAACGTCCTGCACACTCTTGGCCTAATTCCACTCTAGTCTCTCTCCTTACAGCTCCATCAGCAAGGTGCTCTCATTCCAGATGACAACAGTCAACTCATGTTAGATCCTTTTCTTTTCCTGTACGGCCCAGAAAATACCTCGACACTCAGTCAATGCAGACCCATGAAGGAGAAATAATTCTCAAAAAATAAACCAGTTCATTAGATGGAAGCACATTTCAACTTTAGCAATTATAAACAGTAGTCTGGCTGAGCCAGCAAGTTTATCAGGTTGGCGGGCTCTCTGACATTGGCCCCTTCCCATATTATAAAGACTTAACTCCTACAAGACTTGTACCCTGGGGAAGAAAACTCTTCGGCCTATATAACAGAAAGGAACAGTGGAAGAATTTGGACTCACACTGACTGGTCTCACGCCACTGGGGAAGAAGCATGGCGGGGGGAGGTATTTCCCTCCTGTCTTCTCTGTGCTGTGAGCATTGTCCATTCCTTCCTCCTCCCACTGCCAGCGGTATCCCTCCGACCCCTCCTCAGGAAAGCTCATGTCCTTGCCCAGAGGTCCCCACCCAAAGACGTCACGCCAGGTCAGGAAAGTGCTTTAGGGCTCACCCAACTCCAGAGCTAAAGGTTTTGTCTCTGTTTCATTTTTAAGTCCACATTTTTTCCTAACGCTGCCCAACATAGCCCGTGATGAGATGTGTTTTGAGCTTGATTGACAGCATGATTATACTCCAGTAATAGGATGTCAATAGAGATGGCCTGATTGGAATGTAAGCACTCTGCTGCAGCAACATTCCTGGGGGAATGCTAAAGTGGGGAGGTGAGATTCTTTTGCAAGGTAAAGCTCAAACGTATCACGTTTTCATAGATTTAAAATCCCCAAATCCCCTTCTGCTTGTGCTGTTCTCTATTTTTTCTAGTCCATCAGTCTCTGCAGGAAAGTTCCTCACCGTCTTCCTGGAGACAGTTCTCTCCACACCCGGGGATCATGGTCTTCCTCACTGGAAGGAATGTGCCCTGCCCTCCCCCTCCCCAGCCCCGCCACGACCTCAGGCCCTGTGCTTGTTCAGTTTTGACCTGCCTTCCTATTTTATTTTATTTTTAAAATTTATTTTATTTATTTATTTTTAAATATTGTGCATATAAACACTGGGGTACAGGCCAGAGTCACGGGAGGTGAGAGCAGTCACCAGAGACAGAGCAGGGAGCAGAACAGGCAGATGGACAGAAACACACTGCTGAGGGGAGTAGCGGGGAGGCAAGAGAGGTCTGCTGCACCATGTGGGGCCCCTCCCCGGCTGGAGACAGGGACCGAGCTCATGCGACAGAGACGCAGTCTGCTTCATAGTGCGTTGCTTAACACATTGCGCCACCAGGGAGGCCCTGCCTTCCTATTTCAAAGATTTTAAGGAGCTCTTCAGAAAGACAATATTATCACAGCACTGGCGTCATATCCCCAGAACTGGAAAAGCAAAGCAATACCTGCTGCTAAAAGAGTCATCTCAGACCAAGTCGACCTCCTGCCAGCGCTCCGTGTGCTGAAGACCACAGCAGGGCTGGTATTTTGAAAGGCGGCCATCTTGGTGTGGCCCTTGCTGAGTTACTTGGCACTTTATGCCAATTTTCTGACTTGAGATTTAAAGTCAATTGGGACGGTGCTCCGTGGTGGCCCAGGGGTTAAGTGTCAGTGCTGTCACCTCTATGGCCTGAGTTCGATCCCCGGCCAGGGAGGGAACCCACATGGCGCAGCAGACCTCTTCTGTACAGGAGCTGCTCCCCTCAGCAGTGTGCTTCAGTAGAGACACCTGTTCTGCTCCCTGCTGTCTCTGGTGAATCTCCTCATCCCCCGCACCTCCGGCCTGTTTCCCAGTTCTTGTGTGCATACATAAATAAATAAATACATCGAAGAAAAATAAACTCAATTGGGAAGCTCGCGGAGAGAGGTTCATTTTGGCACCGTTTACTGTCTCAGTGATCGCCATGTATGAGCGCTGCCATGTAGGCCAGAGTGACGTTTGCTTTGCTTTCCTGTGTCTTGACCGAGGCTCCCGAGTCAAACAAATGGTGCTTAGTGGGCTTTCTTTTTTTATGTGAAGTGACAGTATTCATGCATTTCATTTTTTAGTTGATAAATCTTTTAATGTTCAACTTTGCTAGCAAGCAAAATTATGTACTTTTGTATATACTTTCATTTTTTGTACATGTATTGAAAGCTAATAGTGACTTTACCCATCCATTAACAAATATATCAAAACAGTTTGGAGTTTGGGTTTTTTGTTTTTGTTGTTACCATCTTAATTTATTTTTTATTGTGATTTTTCTATTGCAGTAACATTGGCTTACAACCTCCGGGGTGCTGGTGGCGGGTGTGCCACGGTAACGCACACGTGCAGGGCATGGATCATGCCTCCAGCTCCTGCCCAGCTGAACGGGCTCCAGAGCACCGTGGAGGCCACCGCACTCTCCGGTGAGAAGGCATGGTTAGCCTGCTACACCATGGCGCCTCCGCCTTCCTTTGTCTTTGGAATTTTTAAGACCTAAACCTGTTACTTCATTGAGCTTCCCCCCTTCGAAAGTAATTAAGTAATAAGGAGCCAGTTGGAGACCAGGTAGTGAGAGCTAGAGGGTGAGTGGCTTGATGGTGGACCCAGCAGGAGAGAGACTGCTGCTCTAGCCTGCAGTTTTCCCCTTGACATTGAATGCCTGTTGAATTTGAGGACAGCCAGTCCGGCCTCCTGCCCTGGCCTGGTGTTCGCAGTGGACATCTAGCAGCTCCTTGTGCTCTGCAGCATTCAGAGTCACTCCCTCTGAGACGCGCACAGAGCATACGCTGGCACCGATGCCTGCAAGTTGTGTGGTGACAGTCATCATTTTGTCTCCAATACAACACATGCCTTAGTTTCCTTCTTTTACCAGAACTGAGGGTGGTTCCTATTTGCCACAGTCCCTTTCCCTAACTGAGTACAGGCCAGGTTGAGGTGAAGGAGCTGTATGCAGAGGCAGTTCAGCATTGAAGTGGGGGCAGGAGGTTTAAGAAGGTCCTAGAATACTTTCCGGGGCATCCTTCTGGAATACCGTCGCAGAACTCTCATCACTGCTACCATCGCTACAGTGACCTGCTAAGGTCAACATACCACAAAAGTTCAAAGGCTTAGCCCAGGATGCACATTCATAAAGCCAACCCTATCACTGAAAAAATCGTGGCAATACAGGCAGCAAATCACAAAGACAAACACCATCACCATGGTAGACACACAGGAAGTCCCAGGAAAGCCTAAACCACATGTTCAAGCCATACCACAAGCCCAAATCATTCCCTGCATAATTTGTTCTCCAAAATTGTTGTCCTTGTTCATTATTCAAGGTCCACTGCTCATATAAGAGTTGTTTAAATGGCCATAAATAAGCAGCACTTCCCTTTGCTGTGACCCAGGTCATGAACAAGCTGCAAAGCCCATCGCCGACTGGAATCAAAGTGCCCTTTGTTAACAATGACGAGCAGACTCAGGACCAGTCTGTACGGGGGTAGCTGAACCGAGCTCACACTAAGCCACAGTTACTAACCCAGCTCTGTATGGAAGCAGACCCCAGAAAGTTAAGGCATGGAGGAGCAAGGAAGGCTCTTCCATTTGGGAAATCTCCTTCCCAAGAGCATAAAGAAACTAAGTCAAATGTGTCCAGTTTGTTTTTCCCACAATTTTTAACGCGAAAGGTGATTTCCCAGACCACACATAAAGAGAGCTGGCGGTTGCATCTGAGCGTGTCTGCGTAGCCTGTGTGCCACATTCTTTCAGAGGCCTGAGTTAAGGACACGGTGTGACTGGTGTCCCTAGTTCTGTGCAGTGGGCAGCCAGAGTAGACAGCCAGACTCAGTGTGGAAGTGGCAGAAAGAGCCAGGGCATTCCATTGTTTGAAAAGGAAGGCAAGTTCAGGAGTAGAGAAGAAATGTTTCTCACCAACAAAAAGTACCTAGCAAAATCACATCTCAGTTTATTATGCAAATCCTCCCTTTGCTCTTTCCCAAGTTCCTGTTCATGAGAGAACTAGACTGTATGTGGATTCACTTCTACATCATTTATTTCCCTATGTACTGTGGCTTTCCTCACTATATGAGGTCATGAGCACGAGGACGGTAGATGTTGCCAGGATGAGACAGCTGCACTGCTTGGTGCATGTCAACACTGTTTATCCCTGGGCTCTTGTCATGGTGGGGTGCAGCAGTAAGTGAACCCCCTCCTGACCCTTATTTTTTCTGTTACCTGGAGACCATTGAGCTATGGCTCTCCTGAGTTTGCTTACTTAATTGATTTTATACCTAACATATATCATTGCCGCATTGTAATTCTCCAGCAGTCCTGGTCTTCTCTCACCCTCTCTCTGTCTCTGTGTCACAACACGATGCCTCTAGTTAGTGATCAATACTTGCTTGGAAAGTGGTGATAGTTTCTATTTATTCAGGGCTCATTTTATCCCGCATATTCATGTGTAACAGAACTTATAATTTTTAACAAAGACTTGCAAATTGTGATGATTAACCCTCTTTAAAGCAGGAGAAAAACTGCCTCAGAGAAAATAAGTAACTTGAGTTCATCCAGCTGGTAAGCAGTGTGGATTGAAAGGACATATTTTCTCTACTCCACACTTCTGTTTCCAGATGGCTTTAGGATGTGAGGAAAGGATACTCTTCATGCCAACTCCCACCCTTTTTGAAGGGGAAATCGAGGCCAGTCAGTGAAGATCAAGCATGTGTTTAAATGTCATATTTATTGACTTAAAAGCTAGAAAACACAGAAGCTTTGCTTTGCCTCACTAGAGAAGAAAAAGAAAGACCTCCATCCATGATCTCTGGCAGTGAGTGCGAACTTTGCAGAGTGCCTGAAAACATCTTTTTGTTGTTATTCTCTCGTTTCCATTCAACCACTCAAAGGCTGAACCGCTGGTAGGTATCCCAAGTCTTTACTCCTTCCTGGGGACACAGCAATGAGTGGGATGAAGAGCTCAGAATCTGGGGGAGACCTGGAATGAGGAAAACATCTTCACAAACATATGAGCTTATCGGCATCAGTGAGGCCCTGTGCGCATGTTCAAGGCACACTGGTTACTACAGAATATTCTTTCTGCTCTGATGGGGGTTATGGGAAGGGCTCTCAGAGAAAGCCAGAAGAAAGATGTTTGAGCTGGATTTGTGGGATTTAGCATTCCAGAAAAGAAAACATATGGATGGGGTTTCTAAGACCAAGGACCACACTATGTAAAGGTAAAGACACGCATATTTTTTAAGTAAATCATCCATTCTGGGATTATAAGGAAGTCTATGGGGTTAAAGACTTGAGGATCTATCTACTGATGAATCAAATCCTTTTGTAGGCAATTAAAGACCTTTGCAGTTTGCAAGCAGGGATGATTTCTGATCCTATAGGCCTTCTCATTTATTGCATTTGTGTCAGTATTTCCGACAACGGATGGTATATACCTTAAGCAAAACTGAAGTGGCAGCCTTTTTCTGAGTATTCACCTAGCACCATAGTGGGGTCCAAGCCTTGACTTGCATCGCCCTTTTTAATCTTCAGAGCATCTCTGGGGAAGAGGCCAACTGCGGCCACAGGGAAGTTTGCTGAGTCTCAAAGACAGTGACCACTTGTCTGTGGTTCACAGCTAGTAACAGGCAGAGTCAAGGTTCAGGTGGAAGACCTCACTCCCCTAAATCTAGGCTTCTGATCATTTCACTTGTGGTCGAAGTGGGAGGGATGTGGGAGAGCAGGGGGGGACGAAAAGCATTTGTCATGGGAGAGTGAATCGGTGCCTGTGGGTAGGACGTGGTGGCAGAGTCGAGGGTCAGCTGGTTCCACATGTAGGAGCCCAAAGCAGAATCAAAACACCGAGCAAAAGAAGCGCCGACCTGCTGCAGGTACAGGTGAGCATCTGCCTGGGGAGGAACTGAGACACTCCGGAGAAGGCGCCGGCAGAACCCTGCTGAAGGAGCGAGAACCAAGGTCTAGCACGACACCACTCTTCAAAGGCTCAGGGTAGGATGAGACTGGACGTGCACAGAGACTGAGACGGGGCAGATGCCATATGCCCCATTTGTATTTTCAATAATAATAAGGGTGTTAACAATGCCAGAGACCCAGCAAACTACAATGAAAGCAGAGACCCCGGGCAAGACTCTCTTTGTCAGCTTTGCCCCTTATCAGCTCTGCCACTGGGCTAGTCACTCGGCCACTGCTTGCCTTGGTTTTCTGATCAGGGAAATAAGTATAATGACAACACATGACGGGGTTGTTGCAGGGATGAAATAAGAGAATTCATAGGAAGCATATTTTGTGGACACGGGCACAACCCCTAGTGCCTACTGTCATTATTCTTAAGATAAGTCTGTTCTGCAGAAACTTAGGCAGCGTCAGAGGGTGTGGTGACATTCTAAGATGAAACAGTTGCTTAATGGTGGGTGTAGCATTTGAACCAAGGAAGAATGCCCCATGCATTTAACACTATTCAGTGTTTCCCTCTTTCAGCACAATACGTTATTGGCTTCTTTCTTTCTATCGTCTTCCTTTACAGAAGGTGGTCATCTCAATTCTGTCTCAATTCTGTTGTCCTCTACTAGTCGCCAGTTGAATTCTGTTGACTGAGCCGATCGATCACCCATCCTGTAGCTGAACGGCATGTCTCGTAACTAATGACCGTGTGTAGAGCACAGCGTTTTGCCAAAGCAGTTGCTCTTTGCTTCTGAAATGCCATCAATCTCTGGTGATAAGTTGTATTAATTTTGTGATAAATTTGAAATCATGGGGAAGAAACAGAGACCGATGCAGCTGTTCCCTTCCTCAAGCGACTTGTCTCCATCTGTTGTGATCCATCCCTTCTAGCACCTCTCAGAATCCCTGCCAATAAATTAATGTCCCCTTGTAAAGGTGGCTTTAATCCTGGGTTCTGCCATGTGGTTTCCCCAATACAGGTGAGAACAGCGATGAGTCACTAAGCAGGGGATGATGCACATGGCTAAGGGGGAAGTTTAGGGGTAAAATGCAACTTAGCCAGACGCATCCTCAGCATCAGGGAACTGTTTATTTTTCTCCTAAAGTCTGTGACTGCTGTTAACCAGTCTGAGGTCCTAGCCTTTCTTAGAGCCTCAAATCCATGCATTCTGCCATTGTATGCTCTAGGCGTATATGAATCTTGAACTCCTTTCCCCCACCCCTTTTCTCTCTCTCTCCCTCCACCCCCATCTTGATTTTGCTCTTTATTTTCTCTGCTTAGAACACTTTCTCCTCCTCTAATCTTCTGTGTGCCCATATAACCTCAGAGTCCGCTGCCATATCATTCATCTAAGCTACCCTTCCCATACTCCCTCCTCTGTGCTGGACTCAGACTGCTATAACAGTTGTGTGCACAGGCTGGGGACTCTGAGCAGAGGTTTATTGTCTCTCGGTCTTGGAGGCTGGATGCGCAGGGTCAAGGTGTCACAGCATGGACCTCTTGTGAGACCCCCCCTGACATGGGGAAGCTCACTCCTCCCGGTGTCCTCTGCATCTGTGTCATTCTCCTCTTCTCATAGGGCTGGCCTGCATTTCAGGTTCCTCTCAGATCTCATTTTCACAAGGTTGCCTCCTAAAGGTCTTATCTCCAAATACAGTCACATTCTGAGGTCCTGGAAGTCTGACTTTCAGCATAAGGATTTGAGGAGACACAATTCAGTTTACAGCACCCTCTGACTCTGGCGTGGCTCCCTCGCAGACATTCTCAGCGAGCAGGGAGCTCACTGTGCTGTGGCTCGGGGCTCCTGCCTCAAGTCCTTAAAGCGGATCTGGCAAGTCTCCGGGCCACTACTCCTTTGTCCTGGCGATGCAGCATGCTTCCTGACGGTAAGATCTCTATACTGGCTTGGAGAATGGCTCAGGGGATGGAAGAAGTTAATCTACATAAATCTATTAAATATAAACATCTCTCTGTCCATCATCACTCTCTCTCTCTATATATATATATCTCTCTGTCTCTCTGTCTCTATCTGTCTGTCTGTCTGTCTGTCTGTATCTATCTATCTATCTATCTATCTATCTATCTATCTATCTATCTATCTATCTATCTATCTACCATCTTTCGGTCTACTGTCTCTATCTGTCTGTCTGTCTGTCTGTCTGTCTGTCTGTATCTATCTATCTATCTATCTATCTATCTATCTATCTATCTATCTATCTATCTATCTATCTATCTATCTACCATCTTTCGGTCTACCTATTTATCTTTCTCCCATGCACTAAGTAACTATCATTACTTGATTAGGAGATTTGATGTCTGTTAGTTGTCCTGTACTTGAACAATGAACGAACCCATTCTTATCAGCTTTCCCGATGACACTTCATGTCCCTTCTGCCTAAGGAACTGCCTTCCGTTTTTTTTTATGCTTCCAGCCATTCCACAGCATCCCCTACTGTGCGTAGTTAGGAGCTGTTAACACATGGGGTTGATTTTCTACATGAGCGGAATTTACTCTGGACTTGCAAAGATGGGGGATTACATAGTGTATGTGCTGAATCCAAAGAAATAAATGCCAGCATTATGAAAACAGCAGGGTTTTTTGTTGTTGTTGTTGTCCTAAAAATTTATTTATTCATGCATACAAGAGCTGGGGTACAGGTCAGAGTCACAGGAGGTGAGAGGAGTCACAAGAGACAGAGTGGGGAGCAGAACAGGCAGATCAACAGGAATACACTGCTGAGGGGAGCAGCAGGCAGGCAGGAGAGGTCTGCTGTGCCATGTGGGGCCCCTCCCTGGCCGGGGATCGAACTCGCACTGCTGTGCCCAGATGCTTCACAGTGCAGGCTCAACCCACTGCACCACCAGGGAGACCCCAAAAGAGCAGTTTGACTCTGATCCAGGATTCACTTCTGGTCAAATGCAGCTTCAGGAAAGAACCGTGAAGTCATGCAACTTCCAGCCTGATGAGGTGGATGCACACTGAGTAATCTAACTTCATCCGTCTCTAGGAGACCCGAGGAGACAGAGGGACTCGGAAACAATCAAGGAAAAGTGAAGTTAGAGACTTGGGATGAAGGTAGGGTGAGAGGGAGAGGCGAAGAGAAGACCTGGTGGAGAGGGGAGCTGTGAACCTCACGCTCACCCATCGCTGCCCTGGGCACGCGGCACTGTTTGCTTCAGGTGGTTAATGAACTGCTGGAGATCAATAGCCTATGGCAGACAGCTTTGAAAAATTCCCCTTGATTCAGTCAAGTGTTTTAATTCCTCATTAATGCTGATGATGTAAGCCCTTTGTGATCAGCTTGGTTTTTAACTATCCACTGGTAAGTGTTGATAAAGTGCAAGAAATCCCATTCCCTTAGGCCTGTGAAGTCTGCATGGGGTGAGTGCTTGATGAAGCTGGGCCCCTATGAGAATCCACTCCAGTTTCCCAGCCAGTGACTCCTGCCTGTGACCCAGCCAGCCCAGATGGGGTACACCAGACACCTGTCCCCCAGACTGTGCTCATTTACACACCCCATGCACAGCATTTAGTCGCTCAAGGCAATGAGTCGTAGGAGAGGGGTGGGCCCATCATAGAAATATTTTTTCAGCACAAGAAGACGAGAAATGAAGATCTGATTGCACACGTGAGAAGCGTGTGTCGCAAATACGTGAGCAGGCACTCGCTGTGCGAGCAGCCCTGGGCAGGTGCACCAACGTTGGTCTTTCTCTTCTTCCTGACTCCTTCGAACCCACTCTCTGGGAGGTTCTTTCTTGAATTCTGCTTGATATTTTAGAAAGATCCACTGCTTTGCTAACAACACACACACACCCACACATTAATCTTTCAGGTATTAGGTTATCAGCCTCGAAACCAAAGAGGCCATTTCAAAACTCTCTGGGCTATTTGTGCTGTCTCTCCTGCATCTACAGTTGTTGGTTATGTGCACTAACATTCCTCTACACAGTGCCCCTCCTGTGGCCATAGTTGTCCTGCCTGCAGGTCAACTATTAATCTGAAAAGAGGGGTGAAAAAGACAGATCTATGGGGCCTCCCTGGTGGCTCAAGTGGTTAAGGCACAGCACTATGAATCTATCCACAGACACTGAAGAACAAGTTCGACCCCTGGCCAGGAAGCTGACCCAAGTGGCACAGCAGACCTTTCCTGCCTTGCCCGCCGCTCCCCTCAGCAGTGTATTTCAGTAAATCTTCCTGTTCTGCTCCCCATTCTGGCTCTGGTGAGTTCTCTCACTCCCCGCACCTCTGGGCTGTACCCCAGTTCTTGTATGCATAAATGAATCTTTAAAAAAAGAAAAAAACACACCTGTATTGTTTACCACTCATTTCCTAGATGTGCCACTGTGCTCAGTGTATATGAGACATTTAGGAAATATTAATAAATGGAACCACAAAATAATTGCCGTGCTTGAATCTGAACTATTTAATTTGTTAATCTGTTGTCATAGAAAGTTTTATTCATTACTACACCACATCCAGTTGGGTCAAGAAAACCTCCCACATTTTAATGACAAGATGTCTTAAAAATGATAGGTATATACCAAATAAAAAAATAAACAACAAAACTACCCCGATCAAGAAATTCCAATTACTTATAGCAGCATAGCCCAACATAAATATAGCCCATGCCACAACTGGAAGGGCCAGTTGTATATTTAACTTTTTATACAGTTACATGCAAAAGTAAAGAACCAGTTAAAACTAATTCTACTGCTATGTTTAATCAATGTACTCAAAATATCATTTCAACATCTAGTCAACATAAAAAATAATTGGCATTATTATTCTTAAAAGTCTTCAAGATCAAACGTGTATTTTATACTTATAGCACATCTAAGTTTGAAAAAGTGTTATTTCAAGTATTCAATAGCCACCTGCACCCAGTAGCTACTGTCAGAGATGTAGTGATCTGTCATACATCCAAAGGGAGAAGTCTAAGATGTATTTACCCAAACCACAAGTGTTATCTTTCTTTGTGTATATACTTTGCTTTGTTTATTTGTTTGTTTTCATGTAGTTCTAGCTGCCAGCGCCATCTGGACTCCAGACTTGTATTTGGTTGCATTGAGGCAATCGGAACATTCTATTTCAAGTATTAAAGAGAATTTTTAGACAATCTGGTTATAGTGGTGAGTCAAATTTTTATTACCGTCTTCCCCAACAGAGTTTTCAAAAGGCCTACTGGCCAATTCAAAGATGGGCTCTTTGAAGGTAGTTTATAGGACAACCATATTGGATTATTTATTAAATAAAGATAACCATATTAAATACAGAAAGAAGAGACCATTTCTTCAAAGGTCTCAGGATTCTCTGGTACAATTAGCTGACAGCCCATTGGGTGGGTCATGTTCTGAGAATCAAACTTAATCGGTTGTAATTCAGCAGAAAATCTCTTGCATTTTGTCAGGAATGCCAATTTCTCTCCAGAAGTGTTAGGGGGAGAGGTAGTCCTGAATGGATGACACAGATGGGTGTGTCGACTCCAACCCCCACTCCAGACCACCAATGTTCCAGAACCACAAATCCGATAAGACGATTATTGAAGAGTGGATCACTGGGACCTGAGGGTGGAGTTAGCACCTGGGCTGGCTATAAAACCAGAGAGGTGAGCCTTGGGCTTGCTCTTCCTTTGGAGCCATCTCTCTTGGCTCGGAGCCAGCTCTCAACGTGCCATTGCTCAGAAGATCTGGTAGGATATTTACGGATTTTTATCCCTCTCTTCCCTTGGTATTATTACTATTTTATTCCCCTTCTTTCGTAAAATAAAACCCGTTAATAACTTTTGTCACGTGTACCTGAAGCTGGGACTTATTACAAAAGTCTTCTGAGCGCGTGGGTGAGGACCCAGTGAGGGAAACCCATATTATATTAGGGTTGCCCTGTAACAGAAGGAAGCTGCTATGAAGGATTGTTTCCATCATCAAGCTGGTGCTCTTTCTCTTCGAGAGAAATGGTGCAGTGACCTCTTGCTGTAGGCTGTTTCTGTCGCAGGTCAAGTCTTGGTGCTCTTTCTCCTGCAGAGAGCACTTTGGAGCGGCCTCACATACAAACACTGTATGTGAGAAGAGGGTTAGACCCACCAGTCTCATAGACCCCGCTTCACGGTTTGGATTTTATCCAGACGTGGATCCAAAGATGTCCAGCTACTTGACTGAGATAGTTGAGTAACTCCAGAGCGGACATTTCGAAATTGTAATTGAGTATCAGCATCTAAGACATTCCCAAGCATCCACACTTGGGGTTCATACTGAATGATGACATTTGAATAAAATGAATCCAGTATTCATGAGCAAATTGTAGACCACTTGTTTTATTCACTAACCTTTCAATATTCTGGGGCATACTTAAGAGAGCTTGTTTCTCATAATTCCTTCTTATTCTAATTTTATGTTCCCATTCAATTCTTAATATTTCTCCTGTCTTGTTTCTTATAGTGTTTCCTGTCCTGAACCAAATGTTAAAGAAATCATTAAACAAAAGCACTTGGATCTTTACTTCCTAAAGGCCCTGCTCTCCAGGGTCAGGTCCTGGGGGACTGGAATCAATTTGCAGGTTAATGCCAAATAGGTCACATCACAAAGAGCCAATCAACAAACAATGTGCAATGATTAAGTACTAAGGGGCTTCAAAAAATCCAGCCCAAAGAGTACCTCTTGGATGCCTGTTCTTCCAGAGTCCCCACCTCCTGCCTCAAACTTGCCCAATTTTTATTACAAACATTTACATCTCTTTACCTCTAAGAAGCTTCTCCTCTTCCTTCCTGTAGGGTCTAGTGAAAACCGATGCTGCTAGGCAAAGAAATCAAGTTCTTTCAACCCTCAGCCCAGGCCACTCTTCCCACATCAAAGGGCTTTGCTAAGTCACTGCTCTACTCCCCCTGAGTTGCTGTGCAGTTGGCTCTTAAGCTACCTCTTCCTCTCTTTGTGGGCACTTTTCCATTGTCTCATAAATAATTCCAGAAGATGTAACTTATAATAGCTCCTGAGATAATGGGATTAACTTCCCCCAAAAAAGGTATAGGACAGTGTTCTAAACCAGTTCATTGGACACAACAGACACCCTGTCACACCAAAGACCAAGGATGCAAAATGAAAAATAAACTGTAGGCATCTCCTCTGTAAGAGACAAATGGGGGTCATTCGACATGCTCCCTATAAATGCACCCATAACATGTTCTCCGGGCATTTGCCAAGGGATTCTCTGAATGCGTTCTCGATAACGCAAGGTCCTGGTCCACTTTCTCTAAAAAGACATCTCAGAACCATACTTTCCACTTAAAGAAAAAAAGAAACACTCTGGAATTCAATGATTCATTCAAGAGAGTTGACTTCCAGAAGACTAGTCGTTTTATCTTGTTGAAGAGTTGCCCTTGGCTTTTATGGACTTATGCAAGAAAAGGCAATCCTTTCTTTTTTAAGGTTTTATTTATGTATGCACACAAGAGCTGGGTGCAGGCCAGAGGTGCACAGGTAGTGGTGAGAGGACCCACCAGAGACAGAGCGGGGAGCAGAACAGGTAGATTGACTGAAGGACACTGCTGAGGGGAGCAGCGGGGAGACAGGGAAGGTGTGCTGAGACTTGTGGGTCACCTCCCTAGCCAGGGATTTAACTCATGCTGCAGTGGCTGTGGATGGCTTCACAGTGATGCTACTTAACCCTTTGTGTTACAGAGGGGCCTGGAAATGAAATCTTGACTGGCGGTTTCATCCAAGTGCCAGCGTCCTTCCGATGTGCATTCCAGTGTGTGGCCCCATCAAGCATCAAGCGTGGAGGTGGCCCAGGCTCCTGCTCCTGGGCTAAAAGACACACGTCCTTTTCAGCTCTGTAGCACTAGCATCTCAGCACCATCTCTCTGCAAGGCGCTCTCTGGGAGCTGTGCATAAACACTATCTCCAAAGCCTTGCATGCATTTTGGTTGCCGGCTTTCTTTTAATTAAAAAAAAAGAGAATTTCTGCCTTAAAGTAACCCATCCAAGATATTGTTTTAGATGTTTATGTGGGTTTACAACGCTCACCTCCTCCTCTGTGCTTTATCTTCAACAGCAAGCATCTAGACTGATAAGAAATTACAAAAATATTTTGCTGTCAGTTGAGACATTTTGTTGGAATTGGCCAAGCGAGGCAGAAGACTTTCCTGTATGGGCACAAAAGCTGGCCTGAGTGCGTGCAAGCATTCCTGAAACTCTAGGTGTTTCTACTTCAAGAGGGGAGGAAATGGACCAGAATGCTTTTTCGACTTTATAGTAGTTCATATTTTACATTGGGGGCTTCAGATCATTCACGTAACTGCAATGCTTTTTATCAGATGGGAAGAGGAGAGAGGAGCAGAAAAAAAGCTAATTCCTACCTGCTGGACACAGACTTTTCTTCAGGTAGTCTGTCTAGTGGGTACTCGATATGCTTTGTCACGTGGTTCTCAAAGGAGCTCATGAGCCAGGACAGTGCGTGCATTCGCTGGTAAACAAATTAAGCTTTAAACCTACAGTTCCAGTGGCTTAAGAATTGTACAATATATTTTGCCAAGATGCGGAATCACTGTGTTTTTGGTGCTCAGTAGGATTCTTTCAGGAGAGGGATAAAAAAACACGAGAGAAGCGCGTACTTGCTGGCTACGTTTTTCGCATTATTTTCTGTAGCCAAAGTAGGCAATTAAGAAGGGATTTCATATCGTTTGCTCAAAGGCTGTTGTGAGTCCCACATTTGGCCCTGAACTCAGACACAGGTTAGCAACCACAGAGACCATCATGCACACCACGTTGCAGCCACGCTGAGCCACTGTCTCTGCGCAGTGGCCTCCGCTTCCCACTCCATCGTCATCAGCTTTGCTTCCAAATGTTGTTGGCAGCTGTGAGACATCCAGTCAACTCTCAGAGGATGGGGGTTTGCCAAGTGTTGTCACTGGTTCCTATAGAGAAGAATTAGCACCAAGGGCAGTTCTCAAAACTAGTTTCAGAAATGCTTTGAGCATTGCACTCTGCTGGCAGAAAGGACACCCCGTAGGGGCAGCTGGGATGGAACCCCAATCGTTCACGTGGAGATGCTGGAGGCATCACTCTCACTCTCCACGCACGTGAGCCTGGGTGTGAACACTGTGTGTGCATGTGTTTATTCCTGGAGTTTACGTTCATGTCTTTAACATACCATTTCGTGTCATGCAGTCCCATTTAGTAGTAGTTAAGTACAGATATTTGAGAGTCCATAAATGAATATTACGATATATCGTTGTGTTCAATTGAAAACCTCAAAAATATGTGTCCTATAGGTATGGCCGTGTGTCATGTTCATTATATGTGTGGCTGTGTAACGTGTGTATTTAATTAAGGTGTCAGAACTTCAGAAATGCAATTGGGATCCAGTCTGATCAGAGCTTCCAATGTCAACATCATATCTTAATTATAAGCCTAATTCAACTTTCATCTGTTTGATATTTGTTGCCAAGGACAAGCAGTGCATCATTGTGTTCCGTTGCAATATCCCCCAGTTCAGTGATCTGAACGGTATGTGAGAGCTCATACTACTGCTGTCTAGACGTAAGACCAGGTCTGGCTATTTGAGTTATGTTTCCAACGAGAAATTTTACTGGCAACGTGGCTTGGCTGATTCTCCCTCACTTCCTCCCTCTCCCCCTCCCTCCCTCTCTCCCCCCTCTCTACCTCTCCCTTTCTTTCCCCTCCCTCTCTCTCTTCTTTTCTTCCTTCCTTCTTTCTTTCTTTCTTTCTTTCCTCTCTTCCCTTTCTTCCTTTTATTTCTCCCCTCTCCCTTTCTGCCTCCCTCCCTTCTTCCTTCCCTCCCTCCCTCTTCCCTCCCTTTCTTCTTTGCTTCCAGGTTATTGCCTGTAAGTACTCAATAACAATGACAGGACAGCAAGTCACAGCAAAAATATAGAATTAAAAGAATTAGGTGGTAGTAAAACAATCGACCACTATCTTCTCATTGTTTTTTTTTTGTGCCTGCTTTAAATTACTAATATTTTGGTTATGTTCAAATGAATAAATTGGCTTTTTCAGTATTAGTTTTGTTAAACTAATTTCACATAAAATCAAATTCACTCATTTTAAATTTTTCATAAAGTTTGACCAAGTGTGCATATCTGTGCAACCACTACCAAAACACACAAACACAGAGTCTGTGCATACAAATACAGACACAACAGACATGTGCACACATATGTGCGGTGCGGAGGGTATGTCTATAGGGGGTGATACCACATGTAGTGGGTGATACCACATGTGTGTATATATGTGTATACATATATAGACACATCCCCACACGATAAACACACTGTGTGTGCATTTGGTTCTATGACCATAGTGGAATGCAAGCTTCAGAGAGACTTTGTGATGTAATATGAAGCAAGATCAACTGGAGATTAGGAAACTGGACACTGGGTTTTGCAGGCTCCTGATAGACCCATCTGCATAACTGGGCTCGCCACCCACTGGGAAAAGTCCAAAGAGAAGGCAGGGGGATGCACAGTGCTGACCTGGTGTCCTCTGGAGCCCTTTATAAGAGCTGCTTCTATGCATCCTCTCCCGACTCTTGCTTCCCGGTGTCCACACTTGCAACCTAAGACAAGCCCAGGTGGCTCTTCATACCATTTAATCCGCACATGCTATGGCTCTGCGTTTTGTTTGCTTTCTTACGCGGGTTCCTTGCTAAACCTTCCCAGCACCCTCCTGTTCAGGGACTCCATGACTGCCGTGGTAGCTAACAGAGAGCGGTACGAGTGGGTTTGCTCTTGCTCAATGGGCGTCACCTCCTATCCCTGTCCAGGCAGCCCGGGGCTCAGAGAGCATCCCGGGCTAGCTGGGGCCCCCCAGGGTGGCCGGGCAGGCCGGTGTGCTCACCGCACAGCCCGGAGCTGTCAAGACTCAAGTTCCATGCAGGCGAGGCTGCTCCCAAGACAAGACGATGTGCGTCCTGGCTTCTGCGCACCTGCCTCTCCACCCCACACGCACCAAGCTGGTATGCAGACCCCTCCCAAGAAGGAAGGTGGCAGCAAAGAGAACCAGAGGTTTTATGCTAGCAGAGCCCTGGACTTGTAAATAAATGGCACAGGTAGGGAAGAAAATCCCACACCACCATACACGTACACCCTGGTCTAGCTGGTGACCCAAATAGCAGAACTAGGCCACTTACATTCCCCAATAATCACTGGACCCAGCATTAATGCTTTTATGAGAGTAGTTTGCATTTCTTTAAAATAATTTTTTTAATTGCCTCAGATAACTTCTGAGGGCCCTCCAAATGCCACTTTTCTATTATTTACCATCCTAGGTTTCTGGGGCTGCAGTTTGATGCAAGCAAAGCTTTAAAGTCTATTTCCGTGCACTGATATGTTCTAAAGAGCTGATGCTTTCCACTCTGCAACCCCACCTTTCAGCAGGTCACATTTGAAAGCTTTTAACAGAGGGGAATGGGATGAGTGTCTTGACCTCCTCCTATATGGGACCCAGTCAGAGTGAACGTGTTAGCTGTTCCACTGACATTATGTGTGTGTATGTGTGCGCACTTTTACATATATATGTAAAATTGTCTCTTCCTTTCTGAGTTATGCTGGGAAATAATTCCCTTCCCATCTAAAGGAATCTACAGATGTGATGCTTGTTGATTTGACCTCATTTAGTGATTTTTGAGAGGACCTGAGCCTCAGGTACAGCAGCTAACTCACCTGTCCATCCGCTGTCCCTCCACTTTCCTTCAGCTTGATCAGGTGTTTCTCACCAACCTTGGGCTACCTGGGGCAGGGTCTGTGCCTCTCATCTGCCCACTCAAGCCCAGAAGAGCCGTTCTTTGCAAGCGCCCTCGCTGGCAGATCAAGGGGCTTGGCGGGAAGGCTGCCCGCCCTCCTTGCTCAGCCCACCGTGTGAGATGTGTATCAGCACCAGCCCCACACCACCCAGCAGCCGGGCCATAGAGCCGGGGGTTTCCGGAGAAGGTCTGACCAACCAAGTCGAGGCAAACAAAACACCAGCATCCTGTGGTGTGCCGAAGGTGACCCTGTGACTCCAGCCCAGGCCCCAGGCGTATAACATCTGCATCCTCGAAAGGACTATCTTCAGGCATGGAGAAGAAAGCAGGATTTGTCTGAGCTCCTTTGCAATGGCTAATGCGGAAATCATTTTGTTTCACCTTCCAGAGGGCTGAACACTCCCTTCCGGCAGGGGCAGAAGCTCCTGCATGGCAGTGCTGCTCCTGTTCATTATCAACCCAGCAGAGCAGCAAGAGAGTCACAGTGACTGCAAGACCAAATTTTGGTGATAAAAAAAGAAACCAGGTTTTCCAGTTTTGTTTGTCCTTATCTGTAAGCAATGTTAAATGATAACATGATTTAAGAAATGAGGCAACAGAGATTTGCAGGCCCCCAGGGGGCAGCGCTGCTGAGTGGGGGTGGGGGCAGTAGAGAGGGCTAGTGGAAAAGGCATCACCCATCCCATGTTAAAGGGGGCAGATTTAATCCAGACCACTGCAGTGGAGAGATACTTCCCTGTAGCCTGAGCTGAATCTGATGAACCAAATGCAGGAGGGGGTTGGGTGCTAGGGTGTGCCCAAGGACCAGTGCTGAGGGGCAGAGGGGCATGTACAGTGTGGCAGCACCCAAGCTTGCTAAGTGGCACCAAGTTAGCTGCCAGCCCTCCAAAGATATAGGGAAGGAGAGGCCTTGGAGTGTCGAAAAGACACTGTAATCAGAGAGGGCATAATCTCAGAGGCTCTCTGGAGGAAGGCATTCCTGCACTCCCCAGGAGACCTCGATCTCAAAAGAACTGAGAAAGGCTTTAGAGCAGTTAGTTTTCTAAAGAAAATACTCTTGGGGAAGGAAGACCAGAGACTTAAGTTCAGGTTTCAATTGGAACAAGCAGAATGTCTTTGGACACTGTTGAGCTTCCTTATGCGAGCATTTTAAGGTTCGGGTAGACATTTTAAAGAAGACTGCCATACTGTACACGCCCCCTCTGCCCCTCTTGACTGGTCTTTGAGCACACCCCAGCATCCAACCCCCTCCTGCATTTGGTTCATCAGATTCAGATCAGACTAATAGAGACCATACTGGAGTCTGCTCAATCCTCAGTGAACAAAGTGTTTTTATGATCAATTAATGCATAGCTATGCAGACAGTGATTTCTCTGAAGTCTGTTTTTTATCATACACTCTCAGTACTACGTATAATTTTAGCAATCATTATTTTTATATCTGCTTCAGATGTAGCGCTCCTAATGTCAACCTTTGAAGATAGCACCCTCTGGAATATTTGCAATTCTACCATTTCCTTCTTTAATAACAGATGATCCTCGCATGAAATGTCTCTTCCATGCAGCATCTCAGCCCCATACTTACCAGCCACCACTCGACACAGCCCCCCACCCTGCGCTTGTCTTTCCCATCATTCAGCAGCTAGAATGATGTTTAATTACACTCTCAGAGGCTTTCCATTACCGGCAAGTATAGGAGATAAGCTTAGAATTCATTTATTGATCGCCTGCTATATACCAGGCACTGTACAATGCTCTGAAACCCCAACTTTCATCACTTACGTAGCACTTTTTTCCCAATTTTATACAAAAATACTGGTTCTTCATCATAGGTGCTGAAGTCGGTTTTACTTCAGTTTTTGCACATTACTGAGACAATCATTGTGGAGTTTCCACCTTGAGAAATCTTGTCCACCTTTGAGCACCAACTCGGATACCAGCTTTTCCTATGACTATCTTATTCCCTCTAGTCTTACTTAATGGGTCTCTCTTTTGGGTTCCTGCAGCACTTTTTACTAAGCTGCATAGTAGCGCATACACGGTTGCTTAAGAATTTTAATTCTTAATTTTAATTCTTAATCTTAATTCAGGGCCTCCCTGTTGGTGCAAGGGGTTACATTTCAGCACTATGAAGCGATCTGCAGCCACTGCAGTGTGAGTTTGATCCCCGGCCAGGGAGGGGACCCACATAGCACAGCAGACCTCTCCTGTCTCCCTGCTGTTCCCCTCAGCAGTGTATTTCAGTCACTCTGCTTGTTCCGTTTTCCACTCTGTCTTGGGTGAATCCTGTCACCCCCTGCATCTCTGACCTACACCTCAGCTCCTGTGTGCATAAATAAATAAAATAAATCTTTTTAAAAAGTATTGTAATAAGACAATATAGAAGATATTCTTATTCAATCATATTTATAATTTGAGTGTTCTGTAACATCCCTGATACACATTTCTTCTTTTACTTGTTTGTTCATGCAAGAAATATCTACCAAATATGCCAGAAAGTATACTCAATCCATCTATATATTCTTCCTAGGATGTAGCCTGAGAAAACTAATAAATATTATCAACAAAGCACATACACAACAAAAAGAAAACAAATAACCCAATTGAAAAAAGGGCAGGAGAGCTAAATAGACACTTCTTCAAAGAAGACATACAGATGTCCAACAGGCACATGAAAATAGTCAACATCATTTTTCGTCAGAGAATGACAAATTAAAATCACAATGAGATACCATCCCACATCTTTGAGAATGGTACTGATCAAAAATACCAGAAGCAACATGTACTGGTGAGGGTGTAGAAAAAAAGGAACCCTCATACAATGTTGGTGTTAATGTAGACTGGTCCAGTTCTTATGGAAAACAGTATGGAAGTTTCTGGAACTATTACCAATATTTCTAGCATAGGATTCAACAATGCCTTTCTTAGGTATTTATGCAAAGAACTAAAAAACACTAACTCGAAGGTATATCTGCACTTCTGTTTCCACTGCAATACTATTTGTGGTAGCCAAGTTCTGGAAGCAGAGCCTGAATTTCCAAAGATAGCACACTTACTTGAGGAAGCTTTCCTATCTGGAAATAGTGTTTGCTTCTTTTTCTTTTTAGCTAAACTAATATAACCAATGCAAAACACACAGCCCCACTCAGACACAGGTTAAGTACCTCACAGCCATTCTAAGTGAGCTAAAGTTTCCATGACCTCTGACCACCAGCTACCTGACTCATCTGATATCTGATAAGCCCAACCCATAGGCATTTTCTTTAGTGTTTATCTCAGTGACTTACAAGGAAAACAAACTTGTCATTCTATCACTCTTAGCTCCCCCAGAAAGGAAAGACAGTATGTAAATATTTACAAGTCAAGATAGAGAAGAGATGTTTTCCACAAGGAATAGGTCCTGCTTGACTCTCAGAAAGAATCCATTTAATTTTGCTCCTCTGTTCAGGAAAATGCTAATTTAAAGTGAAACCAAACCAAACCAAGAAAATGATGCCCTCCCCAAAAGCCTGATTGTGTGTCTGACCTGATTTTCCTAAAGCAGAATTTTCTTTTTTTCCTCTCAAAGGAAATAGATGTGGTTTTTGGATCCACATTCACTTCAGATAACCAAGGGTTATCTTACCATGGTGGAAGAAACATTGTAAACTCCCAGTTACATTCAAAATATTTACCACAATCAGATTGGTACAAAGAGGCAGCTTTATCACTCTACTGCAGGTTTCCTATGACTCCTACGGAGGGAGTTTTCTACTTAATTTACTGTCATCATTAACCTTTCTCTGTCTTTTCTCCATGTCAGTAAGATGACCAAATATCACTTCTAGTTGGAAAAATATCATCGCTTGATTCCTATAGATTGAGGTCATCACAGCACATAACTCATTTTGTAAATATTATCTATATGCCAAACAGTGTGGTTGAAGCAGCAAATGTTGGTACAAAAAATTTTTAAATCAAGAAATGATTAATATTATAGAAGAGACATGACACGTAAAACTACATACAATGGAAATAGAATGAGATAAATGTCTAAAAAA
Source organism: Galemys pyrenaicus (assembly GCA_019455555.1). Classification (NCBI taxonomy): domain Eukaryota; kingdom Metazoa; phylum Chordata; class Mammalia; order Eulipotyphla; family Talpidae; genus Galemys; species Galemys pyrenaicus. Next base: position 1,942,617 of record JAGFMF010012216.1, read on the forward strand.
GAAGAGATAGTGCATTTTCTAAAGTTTAGAAGAGTTTGAGGGCATATGGGTTGATGCCACTTGTTAAGGGGCAGAATGACTGAGTCAAATGCTGAGCATTGGCAGGAATCCAATGGGGACTGGAGAACCACATATGACTTCCTTGCGGCTGAAATTTAAGAATAAAATCATACAAAGAGTAATTTCAATTTAAAAGAACAGTGAGAAATGAAATAAAATTTAAATCAGAAATGAATGAAATTGAAAGTAGGAAAATAATAGAGAAAATACGCATAATCAAAAATTGTTTCTTTACAATGATCGATAAAATTTATTAACTTCTAGCAAGGCTAATGGGGGTTAGGGAGAGAGGAGACACTAGTTATTCTATGAGAAGAGCAAAAGGAAATTATCATGAGTCATCTTGTTAGGGGGAAAGGTAGTCCTGAATGGATTATGGGTGTGTGGACTCCAAACCCTACTCAGACCATCAGTGTTCCAGAACCACAAATCTGATAAGATAAGATGATTATTGAAGAGCGGATCACTGGGACCTGAGGGTGGAGTTAAGCAGCCAGGCTGGCTATAACACCAGAGGTGAGCCTGGGGCTCGCTTTCTTACTGAGGATCCAGACCCCTTCCTTCGGGAGACATCTCTCTTCCTTCGGAGCCATCTCATTTTGTTAAAGGGCAGGGAGAGGAGCACCCCAGAACCCCCAAGCCTGCCCTCTCTGAATGGGTTCTGCCATCCGCCGCATTAAGACAAACACATAAAACCTCTAATGGAAAGGAACTTTAATACAACTAGGGTACAATAAAGAAAGAACAAAGAATATAGTTACTAAGTTAAGCATCCAAAGTTACCCA
>JAGFMF010012216.1:1945311-1985574 GCA_019455555.1 Galemys pyrenaicus
CTTCGAAGCCATCTCATTCGACTCGGAGCCAGCTCTCAACGTGCCATTGCTTAGATCTGGTAGAGTATTTGTGGATTTATATCCCTTTCTTTTTCCTTTTGTGTTATTACTATTTTATTTCCCTTTCTTTCATAAAATAAAACGTGCTAATAACTTTTGCCACGTGTACCTGGAGTTGGAACTTTTAAGTCTTCTGAGCGCGCGGGTAGAGAACCCAGTATAGGTAACCCATTTTATATTAAAGTTGCCCTGTAACAGAATGAATAAGCAAATATAGTAAGGTTGCAGGATACAAGGTTAGTAAAGAAAACTCAGCTGATTGCCTGTAGGCTAAGTAACAATTATTTTGAAATTAAATTTGAATTAGATTAGAATAAGCCAATCTTAACTACCTAAATCTAGAACAATTTGAGCAGGAAAATAAAGAAATATCACATCATACACATACACATAATATCTGTAAGTCCATAGTCCAACTACCTTTCAAAGAGCAGGGTGGAAAGGGGGGGAAATAATTCAGAGTTGAGAACTCTGACTAATACTCTTCGAGGCAGAGGCTTGAGGTCAACATCAGCAGTGCTATGTCAAGTTGAAACTTGAAAGTGTCATAACCGGGAGGAGCCTTAAGAGACTCAATATAGTATGGTGTTTGGAAGAGAAAAAGGGTCCCAAGTAAAAAAATAAGAAGATCTGAATAAATATGGACTTTAATTAGTAATATATATGTATTATGTTTGTATGTAGTTTTAACAAATGTTCATGTTTATGTCAGGTATTATTAATGTGAGTGTTCATAGGAAACTTCATAGTCACATCTTTTTTCTGTAAATTTAAAGCTGGTCTAAATATAAAGTAAACATGATCAGATGATTCTAGGGCATGATAATGGCTTAATGTTGCACATGAAGTTCTGGAAGAATCTTGTGTTTGGAAGTAAAACTATTAGGCTTCTTTTTGCTTTTCTATTTTCAAATACCACTTTTCTCAATTCAAGAATAAAGACTATTGTATACTTCCCCCTACTTTGCAAGACTATTGTGAGGATTTACTTAATAGAAGGAATAGAGAAAGGAAGAAATTTACTTATTATTATATAAGGAATTTATTTTATTTTAAATAAGGAAATTATTTCCTTATTTTAAAAAAAATTACTAATAGAAGGAATGTTGTGGTTATTTGGAGATAGAGATATGATGGATAAAATGGGTGTGTGAGAGAAGGGTGTTATACAGCAGACAATAATGGATGTGAGTGGAGCAGCAGAGAGATACCTGCCTTCTAGTTGAGAGACTCAAGCAGAATTCCAAGCTCATGGTCATGATTTAAAGCCATTGAACTGTTATGTACATGAACTTTTTCTGATTTAAACTTCTATCCCATGCTAGTCTTACAATCTTAGCAAGATATTTAACTCCTTTGTTTCTCATCATAAACTAGTCATGATAATATTCTCCCATAAGCTTGCTATCTAAGAGACAGTCAAATAGCATCTAAGTATCAATGGCATATCTTAACACAACAGTAAGATCTGGCCCCAGTTTTCTGAAACCTTCCTTATCCACCCTAATTCCAGGTGAACTGAATTCATTTCCTCGAGATAATCCTGTCATCCTTCCCTTACCTGACTTCTGTGCATCACCAAAAACTTGGCTAAAAATATAGTCTTGAACCATAAACTTAAACAAAACTCTTTTTTATTCAATTCAACTAATCTGTTTTTAAATGAGTTATTAAACTTAAAAACACCTTAAACATAACTGATTTTCTACCCATTGCTCAATATCTGAAATCATAAGCCTGTAATATTTTCTGATGTCTCTGGTGAATAAACAACATATCCTTTCAGCTTGAACTAAGCCCTGTCATGATCTGGGAACATTTCACTCCTACCAAGTAGAGTAACACTTCCTTGTTCACACCTGTTGCAGCCTCTCCAACACTGATGTCATTTGCCTTGCATTGTCTCAATTCTCCCCACTAGGTGGCAATTCAATTACAAGGTAGTTTAGCCTGATTTTTATACTCCCCTGAACCTCCTTCCCTCACAAGCCCACCTGTGATGCTTTCCACATATTGGGTGTTGCATTTGTGTCCAAACACTTGTTGAATTGTCTCATCTCTCCCAGTTAGATCTTGGATTTACCCAAGAAGAGAGCTATGATGGAGATCATATTTTCACTGATGGCCCTCTATGGCTGAGCGTCTGTGGTACAGTCATCACTGAGCGGACAAAGAGATATACATGAAGACGAAGGCAGTGAATGGAGGGAAGGCAGTAAGGAGCGGGAGAGTGAAGCCAGGAAAGATTTGCACTGGGAATGCCCCCCCTTAGACCTGAAGTTGAGGCACCAAGTTCTGAGCAGATCCTCAGACTCAGACCTGGAAACAGTGACCTTCTAGATGAGAGGGTGGACTCTGGGTTGGCAGAAGAGGCAACAATTGGAAAACAGGCCAGTACGTGGGCTGACCATGACCAGACTGTCATAGGAGTCACCCAAAAAACCAAGTGGGGAGCTGGCAAGGTGGGAGAAGACAACATTCTGAACCGACCATGTGGCAGGGCCTGAGATGACCTGCAGGGACACTCATCATGATTCTGGAACCCAGGACAGGATGCCTGAAATGTAGTGACACCACCTGGGAAGTAACAGCTGCTTCGACCAGAGAAAATAACAAAAATGGGAACCGTAGGAAACAGATGGAAGGGAGATCAAGGTGATTAGGGTCAGGCTAGCCTGGGTCTTCAGGGGAGCACAGCATAACCCCAGATATCTACAGAAGAACAGTGGGGTTGCAATGAATGACACTTTCCAGCGGCTCACAGGGAAAGTTAAAGATAGTAACAGGGAGCAAAGGGAGTAAAGGTGTCATAGTTGGGGAACCGGCATCCCAGGGCAAATGCAGCTTGTTTAAACTTGAAGCAATGGCTCTTTTCTGCACTGGGTCTGCTACCTTCCAGGGAATCTAAACTCAAACTAGCACACTCACCCAGAGCAGGAGAGTTTGGGAAGGTCCAGAGACCCAGGAACAGCCAGGGCCCGAGGGCGGGGCATCTGCCCTCAGTGTTCCTCAAGCACAGGCAGGTCAGTGTAGGGACTGAGCACTTGTCCTGCTCACCCAGGAAGGCATCTCCCAGCACAGCAGGGGAGCAGCAGACGGAGCTGGGCTGAGCACTCTTAGAGATTTTGGGATAAGTTGTTTTTCATAATAGACTCATTGAACTTGCCGCAAAAAGTGGAGAAAACAAGAATGGTCTTGGGCCAGAAGATTTACCATCTGAACATATTCATCCTGCTAATTAAATACTCATCACCAAAGCCTAGGGAGATTCTACTTGGCAAGACCATTGAAATATGCAAATTGTTATTCATCTACAGTTAAAATGTTTACCCCATTCCCGCCTCAGCAGAGGGACCCTCTAAAGAGACAGAGTTAAAACACGGCTCATTCTGTCTCCATTTTTGCCCTCCAACAAATGAACAAAGTATTTTGGGACATAAGCTATTATTCTTGTACAGATATCTGCAATCCATGTCTGGCTTTTCTACAGGAGCTAAGAAAGCTTCCCTTACATTAGTTTATTTTTATTATTTTCAGTTTGATGAACACCTGTTCCCTGTAAGGCATACAATTCAATCCCATTCTCTTCCAAGTTTCAGTCTTCTTGTTCAAATCAAAGGAGAAATGTTCACCATTAAATCCTTAGGCCCAAGGTACAGAAAGATGGTTCCTTATTTTCTTATGTTCAAGTGAATTATCAAGTGCGTTTTTTAAACCATTATGAAAAACATGTATTTATTGCAAGACAACTTTGAAATGAAGTTTTTTGTGAGAACTTAAATATGGATAACTTTTCTTCCTCAGTAATAATAGTCTTACCTTCTAAAGAAATCTTTTGGTGCTATAAGAATGCAGGGAAAATATAAAACTAAGGAAAAAACACCAATGATTTTTTTTCTACTAGGTTCAGTTTAAATAACAAAACAGTTGCAGAATAAAAACAGCATGTTGTACGTTTCCTATCATTACATGTGCTGCTGTGAAATCCTGCTTGTGTAATTCAGCACACATGACACAAAATTGACAGAGATATAAAACAGACTAACACATGGAGAATCGCTGACAATGCCAGCACGTACAGCAATCTTCCTCTCCAGCTTGCCACGGCCTTCTTTCCTTCGTAAGTAGAGACAGTATTGGAGATAATGCTGAAGACTGTTGAAGAAAACAAGCTTTGAATCTTAAAATAGCAGGCAGTGGGCAATCTAATAAAGTGTGTTGGCTCATAAAAGACAAAGAAAAATGTGAAAAATTTAAGCAAATCATAGAAATTATTTTTCTGTACTCTAGTGTCTTCTCATTTTAAATTAAAATGAATTATTTAAGAAATATTTAATAACTGGTATTAGCAACACCAGCTAGCAAAAGAAAGCAGGTAACATTTATTCAAAAAATATTTATACAACAACTACTATATCAATGGTAAAAAATGTTAAATAAAAATTTAAGTGAATTAAGGAAAACTACATTCAACACAAACATTCAACCCAAAGTACATTTCACTCAACTGAGATGACTGTTGCCTAATTGTATACTTTAACAGGGCTAGTGTTGAGCTAATTTTACTGCAATAGAAAACATCGATTAAAATTATAATGGAATCGCCATATCTAGATGAACTGAGATTATAAATTACTCTCCAAGTGGATCATCACCAATGGGTTCCACTGGGCAGCTTTATTAAATTCACAAAATGATTATATGTCTTCCATTCTTTCTCTTTCTATAATTAGATGAATGGATGGAAGGATGGATGGATAGCTAGACAGACAGACAGACAGACAGATAGATAACCAGATTATTGAGACCAAGAAGACCCATACTGTGCTTTCTGCAAGTTACAAATCAAACTTTCTAGTCACAAATAGTCTTCAGTAATCCCTCCCTCCCCCTCTTTTTTTTTTTAATTTAATGGGACAGTTCAGTGAATTGAACATACACTCAAACATATACTTACACACAAAAGTTCATAGTAGCTCTATTCATCATATTCAAGAGGTAGAAACAACCCAAATGGCTACTGGCAAATAAATGAATAAGCAGATATATATGTGGACAATAGAATATTATCCAGCCACAATAAGGAATAAAGTGTTGACACAGGCTAGACTACAGATGAAGTCTGACAGCACTAAGAAAGAGGCCAGGCACTGAAGGTCACACACTGTATACTTCACCTTCTCTGAGACATCCAGAAAAATTATATCTTAGATAGGTCTCCCTAGTGGCGCAGTGGGTTAAGCAACGCACTATGGAGCAAACCTCAGCCACTGCAGCATGAATTTGATCCCTGCCGCGGCCAGGGAGGAGACCCACATGGCGTAGCAGACCTCTCCTGCCTTGCCCGCTGCTGCCCTCAGCTGTGTGCTTTAGTCAGTCTGCCTGTTCTGCTCTCCACTCTGTCTGGTGAATTCTCTTACCTCCCTTGACTCTGGCCTGTACCCTAGCGCTTGTGTGCATAAATAAATAAATCTTTAAAAAAAAATTATATCCTTAGAGAGAGTAGCATACTGGTGGTTGCTGGAGGCTGAGGTGGGGGTGAGGAATGAAAGTGGCTATATATTTTGGGGCTAGGAACAGGTTCTGCAAATGACAGAGGTGGTATTTACACAACACAAATAGACTAACTGTTGCTTGGTTGTACGCTTGAAAAGGGCTAGTGTTATGTAAATTTCACTTCAATAAAAACATCTATTAAAATAATAAGGTCATCACCATATCTGGATGAGCTGAGAATATAAATTTCTCTGCCAAGCAGATCTTCAGTGGATTCCACCGGGCAGCTGTCAAGATGGCAGACATCACAGAAATAGCCCTGACTATAGGCAAGCACGTCTAGACAGAGTCCCAGCCAGGGTTTCTTGACTTTAAAATCATTACCATGGAGGTTGCCCAGGGTTTGAATCTGAACCTCAGATGACTAAGTCTGCTGGTGAGGAGAATCTTGTACTAGAGCCAAGAGACAGCAATTCCGTTCTAATTTATTTGAAGACTTCAGCTCGACTTGAATTTCAGAAGAGAAGCACTGATTTCCAAGAGAGAAAGAAGGTGAAACAAAACTCAGGAGGCCTTCAAATCCCTATTCTGGAGTGAATTAATAAACTCTTCATCCTGCACACTAAATAAATATGCATAAGAGATCAACAGCCTTTAATTGGAAATTTTAAAGTCGCAGATAAACCTGTCTTCATCCCCATAAATCAGATCATCAATTGTTGGTTCTTCTTGCTGTATTAGACTCAGTGTCTATAAAGTGATGATAGTCATCTCCCTCATAGGATCAGGTGCATGCTGCAAATTACTAACGTCTCAGGAAAGGGCATTTAGTAAGTCCACAAAATGATTACTGCTCTGTTTTTCATTCTCTCTGTCTATTCCGATAGGTAGGATTATTGAGGCCCAGAAGTTGGGGCCACACTCTGCTGTCTGCAAATTGAATCCTCCTCCTTTTCCTCCACCTTCTCCTCCTCTCTCTCTCTCCACACACACACATGCATATATACATGTGTGTACATATATGTGTGTAGATGTGTATATATACATTTCCACTGAATCCTTCACCAATTTAAATTCTTTGAGCACACTTTATTACTTTGCTTTTGTGTGTGTGAGTGACACAAGCCTGTAGAATGGCCCACATGGGTTTTTCCCCTTAACAGTCTGAAGTCCCTGGCTGCCCCTCAGTTTTGTCTGATGTCAGTTTCAGTTCCCTGAAATTTTAACTCTCTTACAAAAACAACCAAAACGTCTCCTGATGCTGATGTGTAAGAGACAATCTAGTGGTACGAAGCACTTACATACACGGAGCGCTGCGTACAGAATGTACTTGGGTGAGGTAGTCACCATCACGCTATAATTGAGATACTTGTTTTCTGTCTCTAGTTTACATTGGGGGTTGGCACGTCATGTTACTAGGTTAGTACTTTTGAATAACTCGACCAAGATTAGCACTGGTGTCATATGAAAATTTAACCCCAGGTTGTCTGACTCTTAAGTATGCCGTAATTTTACAAGTTATTCTTGATTTTATTGTGTGACTGAGGAAACTGAAGTCCATTGAAGATACCCAAGTTCAAAAGAGCTGGAGGTGGAGGAAACAGAGATTAAGTTTTCCTTGGACACCTGTGATGCAAGCCCTCTGTGCATAGGATTAAAAAACACAGACTGAAATTAACCTTGTTCCTGCTTGGCCCCTTCGAGACTTACACCCATCCTAGTGGAGGTTTGCAAAGACTCTGGGAAGTGCAAGTAGAAGCTAACTGGCCTGGCGTTTCCTGAACAACATCGTGAGGTAGCTGCAGGAGATCTCCCTATCTGGGAGGTGGCTTTTCCAGAAGCAATCTTTATCTATTTTGCTTACAACCTCTCCATCCCTCTTTCTGACTATAAAACATCCTATTTGGTGCAACCCCTTGTAGAGACTTTCTTTTTGCTTGCCCTGATGCTGCACAATTCACGGATTGTCTAATAAATCCAATTAGATATCTAAATCTGTGAATTTTGATTTTTTAACTGTAATGACACCTGATATTCTACCAGGACTGCTTTTCTTTATTTTAACCAATGCTCTGGCCATAAGTTTAATATCAACTGTGCCTTTCTATCTCCAGGTACATTTACAGTTCAAACGTCCACATGACAAAAAAAGGACATTTAATTTAGAGCAGTAAGAGTGTAAGTTTTTGAATAAATTTTGCTTCATATTTCGTCTAAACCATTCTGTAACTTTGCAACCTTGAGCAAGATATTTCCATGTTCGGCACTTTCGCTTGCTCAGTTCACTCCTCCAACTGTATTTATCTGGTGCCAAGTCTACACCAGCACGTTTCTGGCCCCAGAGATTTGGCAGTAAATGAGCTCTGCCGTAGGCTCAGCGACTGTCTCATGGGCATATGTCGAGGGCATACGTCGATGTAAATCTGTTCCCGCGGTACAGTGCTTGTGTCACTACAGAAGTGCTCCAGCACCCCATCTTAGCAAGCGTGTTACAACTTTTGCTCTACAGCTCACAGCAGACGTTTGTTTGGGGCTTCAAGACCAGACTCGGTACAAAGACTCAAGGAGAAGCTGAGCTAACACCCTGGAACTCCACGGGAACCAGGGGCAACACTTAACACAGGCGAGGACACCAGGCTATATTTGCTTTATGCAAATTAGGGTTTCAGTTGTGCAGTTCTCCTGGGTAAAAAATTTATCAAGTGATGATTGGCTGAATTTGATTTCTGGGCATGGCGTTCCAGCTTGGCTGTGGCTTTGGGACTGTGGTTCAGTCTGCACAAGCCGAGCGTGCTTCTGTGCTCGCACAGGCCAGGAACCACACTCTCACGGCTTCCTGGCTCTCTTTGGAGGTTTTTCAGTCTCAGGAGAGTTCACGTCCATTTTTATTATTTTATTTCTTACATAAAATAGAAGCCTGCTGAAAATAGAAGGTATGTGTAATAATAAAGCAGGACAGGGGCTAAGTGAAAGGATATAACTTTAAAAGAAGACAACCAAATTGATTTGTTACCTAAGTACTATTATTTTACCCTGTGTTAAAATACAGTGTTAACAATCCGAGGACTATGCGCTCCTCTCTGCTTTGAGACTTGGGAGTCACCCTAGAGAGTGATGAGCTAAGGTCCTTCTGCAAAGATGATGGTTGAGACAGTAGAATAAGGGAGATTGTGAACCATGGGGTCTGGGCAAGCCGGCCAGGCGGAAGGCTCAGTAACACGTGAACAGTAGAGCTCTGTGAGTAGGGGAGCAGAATATTTCACTCCCAAATGCACTGGATGGGGATCCCCAATGTTAGCAGAAAAAGCACAAGGGACTGAGGTGACATGCACCGGTGAAATGGTGGAGGGAAATCCATGGGGACCACATTTGATGTCAAATATATAAAAATAAAGAAAAAGAGGAAAAATTAATTAAAAATACATCAAGGTTATTTTGAACTGTTCATTTCAGAAACCAACATGGGGAAAGCTTTGAACACCAAAGAGAAGTATCTTTTGTGAAGGATACTTACATTTATAAGGGAAATCTCCTCTTGCAAAGGTGTCTCCTTCTCTGTTCCAAGAGGAGAAATGGCTCCTAATGTCTAGAAAGTCTCCTCAAAGGATGAAACAGGGACAAAATTCTGTATAAAAGCCATCAGCTCTACCTTTGTTTACTGGGCTTACTCTGGTAACCTCCCGTAACTGGTTCTCGCTCCCAAAGTCCTTATATATATATAATTTTTATCATTAGTTGAACATGGTATTAAATGGCATGGGCCATCCCAAGAACTACGATTTTCCTGGGTGCCTCCAGTGTGTACAGAAATATATGTGCTATGGAACTTGCCCGCTTGCCCATGGATTGGTCTCTGATCACAAGATGTGGAGCTGCCCAGACCAAAATCTACAAGGGCAAAGGAAGAAAGTTCTTCCTCTGCAGCAGAAAGACCTAAGTGCCCATTACTGGGCTGTGGGGTTTGGACACCAGGAAAGGAGTGACCACGGCTCAGGCCATGGTCTGGATTTGGGGTTCATCTGCTCCTCATGAGTTTCCCCTATGGGTTTTGTGCAGGAGAGAACCATGCCCACAAATCCTTGTAAAAATGTGACATTTCACATGGAGAGTACTATTGTCTCTTAATTTGTGGACTGCATGCATCAACTATTGGAAATAAACTTTGGAAAATGTACCAGGCCCCTCTGCTGGCACAAAGCAGGCCCCACAAATGTCCAAGCCTGACTCTCTCTGCTTATACTTGGGCACACGAGTCTGTGTCAGGCGCTGTCATCCTTAAAGGGGTATTTCATCAGGACAGGGCCCCTGGAAAGTAGCTCACTCGTCTTTGTTCTCTGGCAGCCAATTGGGCCCAAGTTTGAAAAAGTTGTCTTTTGCCCTGGCCTGCAGGGCAACAACGGGGGCGCGTGGGAACCACCTAAAGAGAATGAATACACAAACAAGGAACGCAAGGGATGAAGGCAAGACAAATTTCTGATCAAGCCTCATCTTTTTATTAGAGACAGGGGTATATATGCACTTAGAGGGGTGGAAGAAGAAGGAGGGAAGGGAGAAGGTTTGAATCAAAGAGATTGGCAGTGCAGGTGTTTGTTTTTAGCTGGCGGGAGGTCTCCGGGTGGGATGTCTGTGATCTTAGGCTGGGCCTCCTTTTAAATGGAGATACTTTTGTTCTCCTGGTGCCCTGACTGAAGGTGAGACCGGACTTTTTGCAGTTCTGGCTCCCAGCAGTCTTTAAACATTGTTTTTTTGCAAAGTCCCTAGGGAAAGCTGGCAAATACAGTGCCAGAATAAGAACCAAAGTTGCAGGGGGATTTGATCCAAGTGGGAGACAGATAATGAAAGAGTTAACTCAGGTCAAGGAAAGAAAAAAGAGAGGGAGAAAAATACATGGCATGGGGCACACTGAATGGCAGTGGCTGGAGGGAGCCTGGCAGCTGCAGAAGGCACGGCCATGAGCCGGCTCTCTAGAGGTGGTCCAGGAACTGCAACGTCTGTCTCAGGAGACGGCAGGAGCGGGTTTCAGTGCTGAGGGAGAGGTCGCTGGTGCTCCCATGCACCACCAGCAAATGGCTAAACTTGCTCTCAAAGCTGATGGAAGTACCCTCGGGGAACTGATGGTTTATGCATTCGCTTCGGAAATGAAACTCTTTTCGCTCAGATGATTGCAAACTGGATCAAACCAAACTCCACAGGCATCATGCATTTTCAAAGGTGTGTGTGCGCAGGTCAGGACATTGCTCAGATCAGGTTTTACAAGTTCACGAGTCCTTTCATTTATTTTTTGAGAACATGCTCTGTGCCAAGGACTCATTTAGGAGTTGGGGACCACGGGTTGATCAAGATTCTGCTTTCTGAGAATGGAACTTATATATTTTGGACATCTGGATGGTGCAGGCAGTAAACAGAGCATGAGGTCAATATAAAGCATGACAGCGGGAAAGTCGGGGAAACTAGGAGGGGCGTTAAGAGGGTTAGCATGTGCGAGGGGAGGGCATGATGAAAGAACAGTCTGAGGAGGTAGGAGAGGCTGTGGCCCATGTGATCTGCAGGAATCTGAGGACATCGAGAGGGGCGATCTGGCCCGCCCACGCAGAAAGCAGCAGCGCCAGCACGGTCCAAGACAGCAAGGTGGGTGAGGAGACCAGGTGGGCCCCTGAAAGCCACAAGGGGGATGGGGCTGCCCTGGGGGATGGGTGCAGAGAGGACATTGGCGTGATCCAGAACATTCTGTCTGCCGTGCGGAGAACACATCACAGGGGCTTCCGAACAGAAACAGGGAGACCCTTCAGAGTGACCTGAGCTGGTGATGGTGAAGGTGCCGGCCCGGGGTTGTGATGCCAGGAAACCTCAGGAGCCAAAACTGGCGTACGATAAAACTAAGGGGTGCCCAGGGAACCCAAACTGTTAAGGGGCGAAACCCACATTGTGAGGAGCCGGGAAGAGGATTTCAAAATGTAGACCGCGACTCGGCATCAAGCTCCAGAGCCACACTTCCCCTCAGGGCCTCGGTTCAGCCAGACAGGATGGGGTCTTCCTGGAGGTTGCTCTGGCCAGCCCTTTTACCCTTCTTCCAAAATCTCAGTTTTGTCAGACGGCGTCTGAAACCACAGCACCTCTGCTGTCGCCATGCCGAAAATTTGATTGTAATTCCATGGAAAGAATTGACTTTGGGCTTTCGTGAAGATTCTGTATATGGGCCTACATTTTGTTTTTCTTTTGTCTCTTTGCAGTCTCTCTCTGCAGGCACCTGTGTGGTTCAGGTGAACAAACAGCCAGGACACGTCAGTGTGAGTCAGAGTGCCCGTCCACCAGACAGCCGTGAAAGGGACCAAGTAGCAGAAATCGAGTTTGCCTTTGTAACGAAGAAAGGAAAATCTGTGTCTGCAGATATTAGTAAAACTTCCATCAGTTGCATGTGATAGTCCATGTGAGCTAAATGAAAAGCTTCCAGGGAGCGCTCCATGTCCTTGTGTTGTATGTCTGCATGCCTTCCCCTTCATTTTGAATTGTTTTGGCCTCCAGAGGATAAAGTTGGTTTATAATATGCCTTGAAATCATTGAGATCAGAGATGTCACGGGAGGGACCTCCCTTGTGGCACAACGGGTTGAGCATCACACTTTGAAGTATCCGCAGCCACTGCAGCACGAGTTCCATCCCCCACCAGGGAGTTGACCCACATGGCGCAGCAGACCTCTCCTGCCTCGCCCGCTGCTCCCCTCAGCAGTGTGTTTCAGCCAGTCTGCCTGTTTTGCTCCCCACTGTGTCTCTGGTGCACCCTCTGCCCCTGCCCCCGACACCTCTGGCCTGTACCCCACTCCTTGTGTTCATAAATAAGTAAATATTAAAAAACAAAACAAAACAGAGAGAGAGAGAGAAGTGTCATGTGAACAGGTACAATTGCTTCCACAAAATGTCGTATGGAATCATCTGATTCATAAGAACTGATTTGGAATTTAGTGGACTGATATCAAAATGCAGGACTCCTTATCAAACTCTTGTCTATGCATTGTGATTGATGCATGCCCTTATTTTTTCTCCCCTACCTGTGACACCAAGGTCAAATATGGGTTGGTCAGAAGTCTCCCAAGGAAACTGCTCCAGTCTTTCAAGGTGGGCTAATTAAAGGTGGGTTGGGAAAATTAAAGATTTGGGGTTTTTATTGTTTTTTGAAGAATCAGAATTCCAATTGTGAAATTTAAATAGTAATTTAAGAACTGGCTGTCAGAGCTGTGCTGCTAGTCTAGTTGGAGCCTTGATATTTCCAGCAGCTACTGTTGGGTAATTTAGTGCTGTTTTCCTTAATACGTGTGACAAAACTTCCCAGAAATGTAAATTAGGAAAAATTGGTAGTCTTTTGTCTTGTTGATCAGAGAAAATTTTATGGCACCTCAGCAGAGCTTCTGAGACACCCCATAAAGTTTTTTCCTCTCCTCATGGGACAAACACTAGATGAATTTGACCTATTTGGCATTCCTCTGTAAGTTGGAACTAGAAGGAAAGTGCGTTTGCTTGGGAGAAATGCTTCACTGGCAGATACATGAATATAAATTTTGGTATTCAAAACTATTTTGTGAAACTTCCAAGTATCTGATGTGTTCTGATAGAATACTGCTCATCAGTTTTGATTTTTGTCATGGATTGTTGTAAACTATAGTGTACAAATTTCTATGTCACTTATGTTACTATCAGGATTTAATTTGGGTTTTTCATAGTTTTGACATTTGCAGAATTTCTGGGGAAATAAACAGGAGAAAAGCCATGACAAGATCTGAAGATCCATGCTAATTGATGAAAGTTGAGAGTGAGAGTTTTCTACAAAGGATGGAATGGACTCTTGAAGATGAACATAATGTTAATATTTTTGTCTGAAACGGTACTTTTTATGGTTTATTTTTTAATTCAAGAAAAAAATTAACTGACCAGATCTGCAGCAATGTTAAATTGCATTTTTATGAGCAGAATCAAATTATGTTTTCATTTTCTCTCTCTCCTTGATACCATCATAATATGGAAAATTGGAAATAAATATTCTTATTACTTATAGCAATGAGTCTATTTTTGCATAATTTCAATATGGAATTTTATCTGTCTCTCCTTAAAATAGAGAATTGGAAACGTGGTTCATTACCAAGGCGTTGATTAAAGTATCTCTTGGGAGTTGAGGAGCGCAGAGCTGCAACTTTGCCTGTGGTGCCCGGAGACCTCCCAGGAAAGGCGATGCTACTCCCATTGGCAGAGCTGGTGACCCCGAGAGAACACTCCTGGGAACCTGGGGAGTGGAGATCTTGGGGGAGCCCTGATGAGACTGTACTGTGCCCTCTGCCCCAAGACATGGACAAGTAGACTTTGGAGAGCTCAACCTAAAAACTTTCACGGGCAGTATCAACAATGCCAGAAAACGTCTCCTTGGTCATTCTGCCCTTTGAGTTTATGCGCACTTAGACTAAATGGATTAAACTTAGATGCCATTTACAAAAACATTTTGCTATATGCTATTGAATAGAATTGGGGCGGACATAGACAGAAGATGATATTAATAGGATAGCTTCTCTGGAACATTTCTTGAGCTTTTTCTTGTTATTTGACTGAACTTTTCTCATATTTGATTGTTATGTATTAAGCTGACATCTCTAGCTTTTTTTTCTGGAGAGGGAAGGTGCGGGGAGTAAAGGTGGGAGAGGGGCATGGACTAACAATTTAACAGAAATGGAGAACTTTGCCACACTGGCTACAAATGTGAATGGACAATACCTAGTGGCTGAATGTTACTTCTTTTGAATTCACTGTAACCCCAGAAAAGAGTCTTCTGAGACCACACCCCAGAACCCACACATCTGACCTATACCATCATAGAAATAATGACAAAAATTGAAAGGGGAGGAATTATTAGAGTAAAGGAACTAAGAGCAATTAGGGAAAGCTCCTGGTGAGGGTGGGATTTTCTGAACTCTACTCCATGCCTCTCAGCATTCGGAGCACTACAACTTCTATCATGACGAAAACCAGATTTCCTGAATGGGTGGTGGGGGTGCTAATGAAGAGAGTTTGACCGGAGTGGCCATGTTGGATTCAACATTTTGGACAAATGCACGGCTGCGGCGTTCTTCCAGCTGACTTTGGTGCACCTTGGGCTCTGCTAGGCTTATACCATCTGCTGGGAAAATAGACTGCATCCAGTTACCATTCCTCTCTCTCTCTCTCTCTCTCTCTCTCTCTCTCTCTCTCTCTCTCAGCTCTCCCTTTCCCATATAAGTCAGTCCTTCTTATTTCTCTCTCATGTCCTGCATTCTTAAGCATGTGGGTGAGGACTTACCGACCTGGTCATCCCTGGCCCTCCCCACTTGGTTTTACTCAGCTTGACATCAATAGGCATTGAGTTGGAGGTGCTGAGTCTCCATGAGGGGGCAGATGTCTACCATGTGGTTAAGCTTATAAGGGGACTTATTTCAAAACCGGAACAAGCATGGAGAAGCAGTGCTGATAGAAGAGAGAGTAGGAAATGCCACCAGTCAGGGGTATGGGAATGTTGAGTCACTGCTGTACTAGAAGGAAAAACTTAGATATTAGCTTTTATTTATGAAGTGAAACTACTTCTATTCTAGTTTATAATTTAATCTTAACTAATTAATGTAAGACAGAAGGAAGAGAAAAGTAGATGGTGAAGGCACATGAATAATGGTAGATTAACAGAATATAAGAAAGTTTCACTGGGACCAGTCCATGGATGGCCCAGAATCCTGTTCATGGAGTTTGCTTTTTGTCCTGCCAACTGGTGGGTTCCAGATAGAAATAAATGGAGGCAATTATTAGAGATTAACAAACAATGTCAAGAGAAGTGTGCTCTACTTTGCATTTCTACCATTATTTAAGACACTAGGGGTATAAATCTTGTGGTATTTACATTATCTCAATTGCCAAAAAAAAAAGAATATTGCTATTCAAAGAAAGGTGTTATTAATGTACTCTTTTTAGAAGTTGCTGAATGAATCAAAAAGTAAAAGGTTGATGTAAAAAAGTGTGAGGGATTGACTGCAGAGGTAGTTGAGGACATCAGAAATGAATTGGGGATCATCAGCTTTGGGGTAATTTACAGGAAATACAAACATACAGCAGAGTGTTGACAGCAAGGGCAGAGAGGGCACAAGTGAGGAGGCTTTGGCAATGGTAGAAAGGGGTGTGCCACATGAGATCTAAGTCTTGAGTGCTTGTTTTTATATGACAATAGAATGAAACAAGTAGACTTGCTCATTGAAAGCATCTTCACTCTCCTTCTGCCAGCCAGCTTGCATGTGGTTCGAGAGACCACTGAATTATATCTGGAAGGAACTTTGCACGTTCTCATGCAGACTATTTTTAGGGAGAATGAATAATTGCTCCAGATGGCTGTTTAAATCTGTTGGCATTGTTTCTACTGTACATTCATTGTTTAGAGACCCATCTTGTTGGGTTTCACAGAGAAGTACAAAGTTGCAATAGTCGTCATATTTAGCATTAATGTCTTTTGTAAGCTCTTTAAAGAACTTCCACTGAGAGAAGGTTAAAAGAGATGCAGATATGAATAATTTGAATAAATCATATTGACTATGGAGTCAGTGGGCTCTCTACATTGGAACAGCTTTATCCATTGGTTGTTCTGTGTGTGTGTTTGCAAATATATATATACATATATATATATATACATATATGGAGAGAGAGAGAGAGAAAGAGAGAGAGAGAGAGAGACTCTTTGTAAGGTTGCCTTGATTTTATTCTTTATGAACTTAAAATTATTCAGAAAAATTTCATCTGTATGAAATGAACATCTTTTTTTTGTGCAGCCAGCGTTAATAGGATTTATCTGTTGCAAGGCAGGAGGGGGGGCACCCTGGGAACCCCAAACCTGCCTGCTCTAAATAGGTTCTGCCAGTTGCCACATTGAAACAAGACATACTCTAGTGCATAAGACCTTTAATGGAAAGGAACTTTAATAGAATTAAAATTGTTCAAAGTAAAAATAAAGAAGGAAAAGAAAAGAATATAGTTTCCAAGTCAAGCACCTGGTTTCCCATCCCTTCCTGGGTTAATGCCCACCCAAGGAGGGCATTTCTGAGGCCTGAAACCTGCCACAAGTCTAAGGCGCCTTCTGGTGGGGACCCACAGAAAGGAGCAAAAGGGGTCAGGCAGGTCTGGCAGGAAAAGAACAAGATCAAAATGAAGACAAAGACTGCTACCTTCAGCCTCCCTACGGTCTCATCGTTCCAAGTGTCTCCTTCCAAGTCCCCCAAGTCCCTGGTACCAGCCCCAGGCCAAGAAGCAAGCACAGCTTCTTCATGTGTCTCTCTGCTCCGCGTGCCCCCTGCAGGTCTCCTCTGGCTCTTCATCCTTCTTTCAGCCTTCCCTAGAGTCTCCTCCTCACTGCTCGGCTCCGCTCTTCCATGGAGTAAGCAGGAAACCTGCAACCTCCCCTTTCCTTGGGGACCACCCTGTTATCAGTCTGTCTGTCTGTCTGTCTGTCTGCCTGCCTGCCTGCCTGCCTGCCTGCCTGCCTGCCTGCCTATCATTTAGCCATCCATCCATCCAAAGTCATCCATTGATTTGTTCATTCTTTTTATAATTCTGTTTCCCATGCCTAATTGGTAAATAATAAATGAAAATCTATTTTTGTAAAACTAGCAAGTGGACCATAAAGGGCAGAAAAGGGAGACAAACAGTTGTTTCTTCTCCAGTGTAGATTCAGAGCCAGATGGTTCTGTTTTAGGATGAAATTAGATACTAGTTTTGCCTTTGAGGGAATGTTTCAGAGCAGTGGTCTACGTGGGTTCTGTGAGTTGTCTCAACTCGAAGAGTCACCTCGGCCTTTGCCTGACGTCTACCTTTCTGAGAGATGCATTCACCAAGGGCATGATTCCAAATTCAGTTCATTTATAAATTTATATATATATTATTTATATATAGCATTCAAATATTGATGCACTTGGTTTTACATTAAAAGGGAGGCATTTTTACTTAAAGAACTATTTGAAAATATTAAAACAGCATAACTAAATCACTATAAAACTGTGACAGGTGATATGAGATGGGTTAGAGAGTAGTAAGCTCTAAATACAATAGAAAATAAAAACTTACAAAGTCAGCAATTTGGATACAGCAGAAGAATTGCAGACTTCTAAAAATCCGCAGATTTTAAGAAATTGTATTTATAATGAAGAAGTTGAATCAATAATAGTGTATCTGCATAATTCTTTTCAGAAAAGATTTTTTGAAAATGAGACAAAATAAGATTATTATAATAACTCAGAAGAAGCCATCCATCATCACTGTTAGTGCATATTTTTTCCTGGAAATTGTAGTCAAAATATGAAGTAAAAGGTAATACGACATAATTATTATAGGTAAAAATGTCATTTTTACCATTTAGTAACAATGCAAATTTTACCAGAAATATCCAATGCATTCAGTATAAAAACATTTGCATTCACAACTAAAAAAATAAAATTATTGATTTCTAAAATAAAAGATATCTCCTGTATTGCATCACAACCTCTTCAAAATAAAAGATTACAGACACATTAAAAACAAAAAGGTAAATAGTTAAGAATAATTCTATCAAGAAATCTTGATCTATAATTTGAAGACATAAAGTGGCAGCTGTCCTTTCAAAGTATACTGAGAGCTGTAAGTAGAGATTTACATGTAAACTTGGGAAAAATTAAATCATAGATTTCTCAATCTATGCAAATTGGTAACATTTTTAAAGACAAAATTCTAAATGTTAATGGAGATTTGGTTAAGTTGACAAAACTATCTGCAGACTTCTGTTGGAAGAGCAAGCAGATCAGATGTGCAAATAACTATTGTAGAATGTGTTGTCTTATTATTATTTTTTTTTAAGATTTATTTATTTATGCACACAAGCACTGGGGTACAGGCCAGAGTTGCAGGGGTGAGAGGATTCACCACAGACAGAGCGGGGAGCAGAATAGGCAGATCAACGGAAGTACACTGCTGAGGGGAGCAGCGGGCACAGCAGGAGAGGTCTGCTGCACCATGTGGTTCCCCTCCCTGGCCGGCAGCAGGGATCGAACTTGTGCTGCAGTGGCTGCGGTCTGCTTCACAGTGCGTTGCTTAACCCACTGCACCACCAGGGAGGCCCTCTTATTATTATTAAAACCTTTAAATTAAAATACTCAAAATGTTATAACAATACAGAAATTAATAGGCAAAATCATTCAGTAGAAAAGAAAACTCAGAGATTAAACAGTGTTTGTGAATTTAGATTGTGATAAAGGTGATTATATAATTGGGGAAGAACAGCTCATTAAAAATAAAGAGACAGAGACTGGAACAATGAGATCGCTCTGGGATATTAAGATTTGATCAGTATCTCACTCTCCATCTCCAAACAGCTCACATATTTATTAATATGTTAAAAAATGTAAGTATATTTCTAGAAGAAATATATACATGTATGGATATTAATTTGTAGGGTAGAACTTCACAAAGTTGTGATTCCAGAATCAGAAAAGAAAAAGATAAAATGCCAACACACTTGGCAACTACAACTTCAAGAAACTTCTTTAAGGGGGGGGACAGGATCTAAACAACCTGTAGAAAAGTGGTCTATAGTTATTAGTAGGCAATTTTTATAAAGAAAGAACAAAAATGGAGAATTCAACCAATTTAGTTATTCAGCACTTGTTTAGTAATTGCCTATAAGATGCCAGAAACGATCAGACTTTAGAGAGAAGGCAGGATGGAGACAGCGAGAAGGGTGCAGGTGTCCGTTTAGAAAAGAGAATTAAAAAATGGGAGACACTTTCCCATAAGAGAAGATGCTATTGATGCAAGGACCCTGGGTCACTGGCAGGGCACTGGGGCTGGCCAGGGGTTCTCCAGGCCAGGGTGCTCGGGGAAGGCTGACCTGCAGGGTCGGGGTGCGGGCTAAGTCCTGAGCAGGAGAAAGGGCCAGTTCTGCCTGTGTGAGGAGGAGTCCCGGGTCAGGGAGTCGCTGGCTAATAGCTCAAGAACAGAAGGATTGAGTGGCTAGAGCTTCAGCTCTGCCCCTGGGGTGTGGAGGAGCTGCGGGGAGGGGTAATAGAGTATGAAATTAGATCAGGAGCCCAGAAAGAGATCCCATCTCAGGAGCCCAACGCAATTTGATTCTAATAGGGTGCAGATCTTATTGAAGAATTTTAAGTGGAGACAGAGACAGGGAAGATGCACTTGACTAAAAACCTCGATTGCTCTGTGGAGAAGGATTGTCAGTGAGAAGAACTGACTCAAGAGAAGACTTAGAAGGTGGAACTGACTTTTTTTTAAAATATCAAACCTTCATTCATATTTTCTCCAAATCTAGCGGCAAATTTGATACTCCATAAAGATGTGCTTTGCTTACACACTGGTTTTGGAAAAACTCCCCTCACCATTCCCGCTTAGAACCCTGTCCTGGCTCTCACCCTTCAAGACCCCTGGTTGTGACAGAATTAAGCAATACTGAAATATTTTCTGCCTGCAACATTAATAAAGATCTAAATAAATAATATAGAAGTGTGACCGTGATCACTCATGGATGGATGTATTTTAAGATATGTATGCATATAATATCCTCATATTTTTGGAATCATTTTGCAATATTTATCAAAGCCCTGCTATGTAAGTGCATAGACTCTGACCCAGAAATGTAAACTTGCAAAGAATTATCATCACAAAATAATTGAATTGATTCCCAAAGATTTAATACCATAATTTCATCTAACATCTATTTATAAACTGGAAAAGTGAAGTGTCTGATGTAACCTTCAAGGGAGAATTGGAAAATAAATCATGCTTTGTTCATTTCATAGATTGATTACTCAGAAGTCATTAAAAGTTATGTTGCAAACTTCCACTTTAATGAAGTGAAATAACATTTAGTGATCAATTTTGTTAATACATATGTCTATACAAACATATAGAAAACATGAAATATTATAAAGCATAATATAAATTATAATTATTTATGAACTTGAGTATTACCTAACTTTTGACATTCATATTTTGTTATGTTTGCATCATGCAAAAATTTTTAAACTGATTTTGAAGGAGACAGTGGAGACACAAATGGGATTATATTATTGCAATCATGATATTGCCATCAAAACTATTTACACCTTATAGATACCATGACTTTTTAGAATGACCAAAGTGTTCATTCATAAATTAATGAGCTCACATTATTAGGAAAATGACTCAGTGATATCACCATTAGAGCTGGATAATTATCCTTGTTTTTGTGTTACCAGGCTCTCCAGACCCACATTGGCCTATCTATGGCCTCTCAGTGCACACGTCACATGAAAACATCACTGACTGACTTGTAGTTTGCCTTGGATATTAGGCTGAATAACCCGACTCCACCCCGCCCCCAATAGCTGGCAAAGTCTTCCACTTTATTTCAATTCAATTCTAGAAGTCCTTACTTCAACAAGATATCTGAATGCTATCAAGAAGAGTTATGTAATGTATTTTGCCTGGGATCTCGTATTTATCACAGCTCTGTGTTTGTGTCAGTCCTCTCCTTAGACAAGGAAATTTTTGCAAAAGGGGGTGTGACTCCTCTGTTTCCTTAGTGCCTGGTTCATAGACATACACGCACACGTATGTATGCTTATGGCCTCAGGGATGGATAATCTATACTTACTATTGATAAACACATGAATGAAAACAGCACTCACCATCATATGTCCTTAGGGAGTTGCAATGAGAGGGGTCACTGCTATACACCTTTAGTCAGGCTAAAATCCAAAACAAAACTGACACCACCGAATGTTGGCAAGGATGAGGAGCAACAGGAACACTGTGTCAATGCTGGTGGCGATAAAAGATGCTACAGTCACTGTGGAGAATGTCTAGCAGCTCCTGAAAGAGCTAACCATACTCTCAGTGTAAATTCTAGAAGTTATGCTATTCACCCAAGACATTGGGTAAGAAGTGGTAGATTTTGGTGTTTATTTAAATGTTGAAAGTGTATGTCCATGTAAATGCTGCATACAAATACCTCTAACTCCTTCATTCATAATTTCCAAAAAATAAATAAAGCTAAGATGTCCTTTAAAAGAGGAAGGGGGGGGGCTCCCTGGTGGCGCAGTGGGTTAAGCAACGCACTATGAAGCAAACCTCAGTCACTGCAGCATGAGTTCGATCCCTGCTGCTGGCTGGGGAGGGGACCCACATGGCGCGGCAGACCTCTCCTGCTGTGCCCGCTGCTCCCCTCAGCAGTGTACTTCTGTTGATCTGCCTGTTCTGCTCCCCGCTCTGTCTGTGGTGAATCCTCTCACCCCCGCAACTCTGGCCTGTACCCCAGCTCTTGTATGCATAAATAAATTAATCTTTAAAAAAAAAAGAGGAATGGGGGCCTCCCTAATGGTGCAAGGGCTTAAGCACTGCACTACGAAGCACCTGCAGCCACTGCAGCATGAGTTCGATCCCCGGCCAGGAAGTGGACCTACATGGTGCAGCAGACCTCTCCTGCCTCACCTGCTGCTCCCTTCAGCAGTGGATTTCAGTCCATCTGTCTGTTCTGCTTCCCAATCTGTCTCTGGTGACTCCTCTCACCTCCCCACCCCCTGCCTCTGGCCTGTACCCCAGCTCTTGTATGCACAAATAAATAAATCTTAAAAAAAAATAAAAGCAAAAGAAAAATACCAGATGGTTCCTCCCCTAGGAGGAATATAAGGGAACCAAATAAGGATCAAGGAAAGGAATAAGAACAATAACAACAATAAAGACACAAAAACCAAAAATGAAAAGATAAGGACAAACTGGGGACACTTGGTGGGGAGGGAAGAGGAGGAGGGTTGAGGGCAGATGGGAGCATGGAGGACTGAGGTGATGGTGCACTGGTGATAGGGTGATGGGGAATACATGGGGATTACAATTGATGTCAAATATATATAAATTAAAAATGAAAAAAATAAAAGAGGAATGAGCACATACATACTCTGGATTAATTTTTCAGTAATAAAAAAGGAATGAGGTATCACGCCATGCAATGTCAGTCTGAAAGACTCTCTGATGCATGATTTCTACCCTGTGACATTCTAAAAGAAGCAAAGATCAAAGATGGTATGAAGACTGTTGGTTGCAGAGATTTGGAATTAAGTAGAGAGTATATGAAAGATGGGGTAGTAGGGGATTTTCAGGGCAGTGAACTATTCCATATCATGTAATAATGGTGGATATATGACATTGTGAATTTTGCTAAACCCATAACAATGTATAAGGTATGAAATCCTGGCTAAACTATGAACTTTGTATATAAACTCACAATATTATTGGTTCATCAATTCTAACAAATGTTAGAATGTGAAGGGATTTGAGATCAGAGGGGGTGAAAACTCTTTTGAATCTCTCCAAAACTTCTTAAAATAAAATCTATTAGTTAAAAGAAAAAAGTGGATTGTTAGTTAACGGAGGTTTGTTCTAAAGCCTTCTCAACCTCTCCATGAATTCAGTTCAGAACCTGATTGATATTTTGATAGAGTACAGGATTGGGCAGGAGGTGCACTGTGAAGTGCCTGTTTCTACAGAGTTCTGTGGTCTGAAAAATAACATGACCTGGGACAGAATGTATGCCGTTAGGTGCTTAATCAACAGAATCTATTGTTCCTTTGTGTAAATCCCTTCAAGGGTCTCCCATTGCACTGAGAATAAAATTCAACTCACCCGGGCTTATAAAAGCTTCTCCCCTGCCTTAGTTCTACGTGTTGCAGTTACATCAGCCTTCTGTCTGTCCCTCCTCCTCACCAGGCTCCTGTGAACTTATACTTGCTGTTTCTACTGTTTGGGAGCATCTTGTGTCAGTCTGCTAGGTCTTTGTTATGAGTCACAGATAGGATTGTGCATGGGAGGAAAAGTGCCTTCCTCTCTGCCTCCATGCAGAGCAAACTGCCCCAGCCACACTCCCAATGTTCTGTTTTCTTTATGCTCTTATCTTTGGTCAAATGTATTTCATTTCTATCCCATGTGGACATTTAGAAAGCAAGCTCCCTCAAAAGCAAGGCTCTTTCTTGTCTTTCTAGCATTGCTCACCCAGTGTCCAGTGTATTCTTGTCATTTATTAGGAACTCAATACTTCACTGTTGGGTGAAAAACGGAGGATTCAGTGAGAATGCAATTAAGGTCACAGAGCATAGAAGTCTGGTTAGGTGGTGCTCAGGTCATGGATTAATTCTCAATTTTGCTACACATGAGCTAAGAAGCCCATGTGACATGCTTACCTTATGAACCTCAGTCTTCTCTGTATAAAAGGAGACTTTCAGATCACAAAGGATCTAAAGTCTTTTTTCACTCTGAAATCCTACATTCTTTATGGTTCATGATTGAGAGACCATTAGAGAGCCTCTAATTCAATATATTCTATTAGCCGTGCAATTTCTATGATGATGTATGTCAGTTCAGCATACTGGAACCACCTTTTAGAGTGACATTGTCACACATCTGGTCAAATAAGTTAATGTTCCCATCTGGATTGATGCTTTTGGCAAGAACACTGAGTACTAATGCCACATGACCCCTCTGTCGTAAAGCAGAAAATGGGTTATGATTTTGCACCATCAGGCAATGAAACCATTGGTTTTCCATTTTCCTGCTTTTTTTTTTCTTATGGAGTCATCCATTAACCTCCAGCTGGCACTCCCTGTCACAGAAAGGAGGCTGTGGCACTCCGTCACTCTATCATGCATCTGTGGAAAACACCAGCACACTAGAGGAGAAATTATTTTAAGCAGACTATATTCCAGTATTACAAAAAAACCATGTCAGTAATCTGAAATCCCCGTGGGTAATCTTGTCGGGAAGAGGCTCCACATAATTCATGTCGGTGCCTGAGGAAAGACCACCTCTCTGATGTGTGTGGACACCAAGAGGATGACGGACAAGTTTTTCTTTGCCTCATTTTCTTGCGGCAAGTTCTGCAAGTAATACGAAGACAATCTGTCACATCTTACAATCTCCTGCGTTGTGTCTGTGACTTTTTCTTCAAACTTAACTCGGTCACGATGGGCTTGATCTGACACCAAAAACACGGTCACGTCTAGAGGATTTTACTCTTCTCTTTGATGGAGGTAAAACAGTCTGTGGCAGATGAGTCACTGGAAGCAAAGTAATGGGTGCGTCATAAAGACAGCGCTGTCACCAGAAAGGCCACACAGCAGAGTGATAAATGACACCGCCTGGCTGCCGAGCAATGGCGAGAGATCCCACTGTTTTCTCCACGGTAGCCCCGGCAGGGAAACGCTAAGGGCAGCAAAAATGAGACGGTGGAACTGAAGAAGGGATTAACAACTAACCTGAGTCCACTTAAATGCCGAGGAATCCTTCATATTTCCCAAATATGTATGAGGAAGAGAAACTCCTGTGGGAGATAAAATAATATACTTTAACATGCCTGACACCTATGTTAGCTCAGTAAACATTGTTTTTCTTCTTTATTATAAAATGGACTCCGTATTCTATTTGTTTGACTCCAGGATAAGCAGAGATCTTTAAGCGATTTCTATGTGCATAACATCTGGGAGAAAAACTGGCGGAGGAAGCTCTGGCTCTCACTTCATGGAACTTTTTGTCTGACCGGGAGGTGCTGATGAGGACGTGCTTGATCGTCATGAGAAATTAGTTCTACTGGAGAGATGTGGCAGGGCAGAGTCAAAACCCTAAGCAAGTGTGATTAATTTGAGCCAGAAAATTGGATGGCATCATAGAAGGGATAGAAGCATTTGAGCGGAGCCTTACAGGATGCTGAGATCGTAAGGAGTAGGGACGCTCCTGAGAAAACAAGAGCTTCAGGATTTGATCGTGGGAACCTCCCTGGTGGTGCAGGGGGTTGAGCTGGCACTGTGAAGCATCTGGGCACAGCAACGCGAGTTCGATCCCCGGCCAGGGAGGGGCCCCACATGGCGCAGCAGACCTCTCCTGCCTCCCGCTGCTCCCTCAGCAGTGTGTTTCAGTCCATCTGCCTGTTCTGCTCCCCGCTCTGTCTCTCGTGGGTCTTCTCACCTCACGCGACTTTGGCCTGTACCCCAGCTCTCGTGTGCATAAGTAAATAGATTTTAAGAAAAGAGTTGATGGTGGAAAAATTGAGATTATTATATTGAAGGTATCTGGAGTTGAACAGGTACGTGGCCTGAGTCCCTGGCCCCCCCCCAAAAAAACAAAAAACAAAATGAAGGCAGGTCTTGAGCTTCTGGCAGTAGAGGAGCCTCGGGGGAGGGGAAGCCCACCGCAAAGACAGAGGCTGCGCTAAGTCCCGCCTCTCTCTAATCTAGAATTAAGGGAGATGAACAGTACGATGACTTTTCTCTTTTTGATTTTGTTCTCAAGCTTTGAAAACAACTATGTGTTTACTGTTCCCTGTAAGGGTAAAGTGCGCTGTAAATACACTTAAAGTACTTCTAAGTAAAACTCATGAATTTTTCTTCATTTAGTATTTCTCTTTACCACCGTTCCTCATGCCCCTTCATCCACTTGCCCTTCCTCCTTCCTCTTCACTTCACAAACTCCACTGGGCTTCTTAGTGGATGCTGATTTCTTGTAAGTATTTACTGTGCCGAGTCCTGGCCGTGAATGTTGGCTGTATGCCTTTGTCACTCTGACTTGCTGCGCTGCACGTGGTGCCCTCGGCTCCTCCCACTCTGCTCTGAAACCGCAGCATTTCATCTTTTCCTGTGGCTGAATACTGTTCCATGGTGGGCTGACCACAGCCTCATGACCACGCCTTGTCCGTGGGCACTTGGGCTGTTGCCATGTCCAAACGATGGTCAACAGCACTGCAATAAGCATCGTTGTGTTTTTGTAGCCCACATAGGTTTTTTTTGATGCTTCATTTTATTCTTTAAACTTAAAGATTATTTTATGCATTCAAGAATTGGGGTAAAGGTCCAAAGTTTGGGGGTGAGATGAATGACCAGAGACAAAGTAGGGAGCAGAACAAACAGACTGACGGAAACACACTGCTGAGGGGAGCAGGAGGTGAGACAGGAGAGGTCCGCTGTGCCATGTGTGCCCCCTCCTTGGCCAGGGATTGAACTGGTGCTGCTACCCTATGTCCAACAGTGTGAATGATGGTCATATGGTGTTTCCATTTGTAGTTTTTTAAGGTAAATCTGGATCACTTATAGTGGCTGCACCAGTTTACATCCCCACCAACAATTCCCAACAACAACAACAACAACAGTTCTCTCTTCCTTCATCCCCTCTCCAGCATGTGTTGTTGGGGGTCTTTCAAATGTCACATTTGAGATGGTATTTTCTTGTGGTTTTAACCTACATTTTTAAAAGAGATTTTTATTTATGCATACAAGAACTGGAGTACAGGCCACTGGTGTGGGGGGTGAGAGGATTCACCAGAGACAGTGGAGAGCAGAACAGGCATATCTACTGAAGTACACTGCGGAGGGGAGCAGCCAGCAAGGCAGGAGAGGTCTGCTGTGCCATGTGGGTCCCCTTCCTGGTGGTGGAGCGAACTCAGGCTGCAGTGGCTGCAGATGCTTCATAGTGTGGTTCTTAACCTTGCGCCACCAGGGAGGCCCTAACCTGCATCTTTCTTGAGAACAATTATAAGCACTTTTCCATCTACCTATTGGTCTTCTAGATAACATTTTTGGTGAACTATGCATTTGAATCAGCTTCCCATTAATCAGTTTGGTAGTTTCTTTTTCTATTGTTGAATTAAAAAGTAGTTTTTTTAAATATATCTTGGTTATTGACCCTTTTCCAGTTGTATAATATATACATATTTTTTCTCCCATTCAGTAGGGCATATTTTTTAATCTACTTATCTATATTTCGCTGTATAATGGATATTTAATATCAGGTAACCCCAGCTGTTTATTTTGGCTTTTATGGCCTTGTCTTTCCAAAGGGGTCCTGTCACTAAGGACATCTGATTGATATTTTAATTGAATTCGGGATTGGGTAGGGAGTGCACTGTGACATGACTTGAAAGCCCTAAAATAAATCCACATACACACATACATGTAAGTACTTAATTTTTATTAAAACAACCATGATCATGTAACAGGGAAAGGAGAGCCTCTTTAGTGCTTAAATGTTTTTGGGAAAACCAGATGAACAAAGATAAGGAATAATTTGAATCATTCTCTAGAGTCACACACAAAAAATAATTACAAATAGATTAGAGATCTAGTTATTAAACAAAAATATTAAATATCTGTAACTATTAAATATATATGCTTAGTTTTTATTTCTTCTTGATAGTTGTTTTAGCCCTTCCTCAACCTCTCAATTATGATCTTGGATAGTTCTTTACATTTAACTGCAAATGATGTAAACAATTGAACTGCTTATTTCATTAGCAAAAATAAATTTTAAAGGTTTCTATATGTGGAGTTAATCTAAAAATTGTAAAGTATTAATTATTTTTAACAATGTAGCATGATGTCAGTATATTAGAGAGATCATTATTATTGATATTGTAGTTATTTATGATTAACAAGGTAAATATTTAATATATATTAGATACTAGTGAGACCATGGTGACATAAAATTTAAATTTCATCACTGGAAAATTGTACAGCTTTTGTCAAAATATAACATATAAAATGAATCTTGAAAATATCTTTTATTTCTTAATCTGGTTTATATAATGAATCCTTACAAAAGATAAAGGCATTATTTAGACTCAAGAATTCTTTCATATTGTTATTTATTAGTTAACAATGTTTACTGAACATCAACCATGCTCTAGACACCCACCCATGACTTAGACAAATGCACGTGTCTTTACAGACCTCACACTCTGGGTATGGAGTCTCACTGTGACTAGTGCAATACGTGCTTTTATGGAGGGTGTGAATACACTTATCAGGGGAGGTTTTTCCAAAAATATGACACTTGTGCAGATATTAAGTGAATGAAGACAAGAGTCATGAGGCTTTTGGAAGGAAGATATTTATAGTAGCCAAAGCCTATAAAACACCCCAATACTCTAGTAATAGAACAGTCAGATAAAACTTGGTCTGGTACTATCATTTGGGCTTGCTTAGAAAGTTGTGATTTACCCTGACTGATCCAGAATAAATACTATACCATCCTAATTCTCTTTCCTAAATAGCCTGGAATGGGAAATAACTGTTACGGGTTTCCTTCATAAAAGGATCCCTGTGTAAAAAGCGAGTGCGCTCTCCTTCCCAAAACCTTCTTTCTTACCCCTGTGTTCTGGAGTTCCCTTTCCTTGGTATAAATCTAGGTTTTCACCAAGGTTCAGACCACACTCTACTTTGTTTATACTCTTTCCATTTTGGTTTCATTTGCTTCCTTGGCTTGAAAACCAACACAGTATTCATATTTGAGTCACAGTAATTTTACTAAATACTCACTTGACAAATATTGAGGATAGGAGAAGGAAACACGAATGACTTCTGCTCTCACAAAGCATGTGGTGCCAAGGAGGAGATGGATAGATAAACACAACTCATCATACAATTTGGAAAAGGGTTACAGCTTGCAGAAAACTACATGAAACTATTGGGCGAGTCTCTCTAGCTGGATTAAGGCTCTGAAAGGTGTTCTTTGGTAATATGTCCATGCCATGTTAGAGGACAAAGCAGTTAACTGGGAGAAGTGTGTGGGGATTAATCTAGTTCATGAAATGTGAACTGAAGGCAGATAAAGATGGGAACACTTAGGGTGTGGAAAAGCAAGGACAGGCATTTTTATTATTACTCAAAGAACTGGTGCAAAGACATGATGGGAGATGAAGCTAGAGACTTTAAAAGGCTGGTTATCTTTTTTTTTTTGGTCTTGGAAATTAAAGTTTTCTGATTTAGTTTTTTTTAAAAAAAACAGTTATTTGAGAACGTATGTTGACTCCACACATGTGAATCTTGTTCTAGATCCAGAGGGATGACTATTTTAAGCTGGTGAATGACATAATCAGAGTTTGGTTTTGAAAAGATGATTTTCTTAGTAGGTATTCATAAAAAATGAAGTTCTTTTTTTTTTTTAAGATATATTTCACAGATCATAAAATATACTTTTTTTTAAGTGTGCAATTCAATGTATCTTAGTAAACCCCTAAGAATGTGCAACCATCACTGTTAGACATTTAGGGCAAAGAAGGAATATCTAAAGAAAACTGAATGGCCAACTACAGCAGGACGCCAGAAAACACATTCCAGACACCTGAATTTGCCAAGTGTTCTCCCCTCCCAGGGGATGCACAGGGCTGGTTGACATGATGGCCACATAGGCCTAATGCTCGCCCTAGGCCCAACCTGCTGCCTGGGCTTGGGCCTGGCAGCACCTGCCAGTGCACCCCAGGAAGTGATAAAATGAACAGTCCCTGCACCCCCTTTAATACCAGAACCCTCATAACTCCCAGGCAATTGTTCTCACCCAGGACTCTGCCCGCCCAGGACCTCTCCCTGTGTAACCTTTCATTCAGTTTATACATAAACTTTGCTTTTGCTTCTATTAAAGACATGGCTGTGACGTCTTCTCACACCACTCCCAAGCACTGAGGAAGCCCAAAATCCAGGCAGCCTAAAACCTGACAGCATCGCTACTGGCTAACTTCAGGACCTGTTCATCACCATAAAGAGAAAGCCCCCACCACGTGAACACCTTCTGCGGTCCTCTTCCTCCTGGTCTCTGGCCACCTCTAATACCATGTCTGAAAATTTCCTATCAATGGAAGCATACAATTTGTGACATTGGTGCCTGTCTTTTTCTGCTGGCATAATTTCTTCAGCACTCATGATGTGGTAGCATGCCGAAGACCAGCTTCAACAGAAGGCCAGGACCCCAAAGGATGGAACGGCGTCGGCGAGGGAGGGGGGTTTAGGGTTACAAAACTCAAGTCGGGGTTTGGTGTGCATCCTTGCTGAAAGTCTCAGCAGGCCTTTTTTTATACATTAAGGAGTGTAAAGTACCGAGTTTCCATGGGCACCCCAAAAAAACAAAGAGCGGATACAGGGCTACAATGATCATGTAGAGATTTAGTTATGCCAACATGCTGGGATCAACTGTTCAACCATGACATGCAGGTCTGGCTGAGGCCATCGGCCACGAGGGAAGAAGTGGGTT
Source organism: Galemys pyrenaicus (assembly GCA_019455555.1). Taxonomy (NCBI): domain Eukaryota; kingdom Metazoa; phylum Chordata; class Mammalia; order Eulipotyphla; family Talpidae; genus Galemys; species Galemys pyrenaicus. The sequence continues at coordinate 1,975,931 of JAGFMF010012216.1, forward strand.
TTTATAGCCAATTTCCCGCCATTACATAGGTTGCAGCCAATAGGCTGAGAGATCAAAGCCTGCACAATGAGCACAGCAAATAGCTTTGAAGAGAGACATGTTTCAAAAATTTAAACTTACAGGAGATCCATTTTGGGCAGGCTCAGGCTTCTGCCCCGTACCTGGGTGCACATTCTAAGATAACATTCTTATTTCATACGCCCTGCCCTTAACTGCTCAGGAGAGTCTAAGGTATGGGACCAGCTGACCTACTAGATAAGGCCTGTAGGCCTGTTTTTCAAGTTTCAGTCAGCTAAGTTTAGACAAACTCTGATTCTAACAGGAGAAAGGGGCGGGATTACATGAACTTAACAATGACCTTTCTTTCAAGAGCAGCTTGGGGTCATGTGACCTTCAGCCAGGCTAGCTAACATAGATTATAAAATCCAAGACAACATCTTTCTACTAATTTTAGTTATTTTGATTGGTTAATTTATATTATGGCAGGTATACTAATTTTATGAAATCATAATTAATTATTCTATTTTCACTCTGAGCATAAAATTAATTATTAGCTTAAGGTCAAATTGGTGTCAGCAATTCTACTGTAGGTCAGCTAGAAGGAGGTACCCAAATCAACATCTGAATAATATCTGTACCTTTGCATTTGGTTCCCTCCAGAAATCACCAGTTCCCTTTAAAAAATGCAAAAGCCATAAACCTAATTAACAAAATAAAAAGGGAAAGGGAGGGTCCCACAGCCCTCATCACCTGAGGGATGTAGGATCTATCTTAACATAGGCAGATACACAAAACCTTTCACAATGGCCCAGTCTTGAAGGACTTGCATAAGTTCCCGAGGCTTGTGGCCCATACTAAAATGTCAATCTATTCTTTGAATTTGTAAAATAACCACATTCCAATTATATCTATTTTTACCTGATTATACTATATTAATTTTCTAGAATTTGTAATATTAGCCAATTAGTAGTATGTCATCAAAATGCATGGCAAACAGCCAATTACATAACCACCCCCATGGATGATATTCCAGTGAGCATGTATTTTTTGTAACTTTAAAAACTTTAATTATTAAATTGGCCAAAACAAAAGGGAGTCCGAAGGGGGTCAACTTTGGAACCTCTTATTTTCAGGGAAGTTCCCCTATGACAGGCTTTTGCCTCACGGCATAGTTAGATGGCCCCCATCAGTAGCACATATCTGTAGCTCATCTACTGTGACATAGCTCATCATAGACGCATATATGTCTATGCGTGGACATAGCACACTATAGGTCCTCAGTCCATCAGTGGATGGGAATCTGACTTGTTTCTACTTTTGGCTATGATTTTTGACCTATGAACATCTGTACATGTTTTGTATGAATAATTATTTTCAACTAATTACTTTGCATATATGTCTGAGAGTAGAATTGCTACATTGCATATTTCATATATTTGTGTTTAATTTTTTATACAATCTGTTGATGAGTTGGAGCACCCTCATTTTTTAATTATTCAATTATGTCTTGGCACCTCAGTATAGAACATTATATTTGCCACAGTATTAAATTATTATATCATTCTCTGCTCAGAATAATCGCCATTATTTTGTTATATCACTTATAATTACTTAAAATTATCATACTTATTTATGTTTGTACTTGCTTTTCCCACCTAGAAGTAAATTATGAAGGGTGAGTTACTATTGATCAGTTAGTATTATACTTAGAGCACACAGTGCTTTACATAGAACACATACAAATACGTGTTGAGTAAAAAACAATATATTGTTGTTTAACCAATCGTCTTACCCATTATAGATGTTTAATAATTGTGATGCTGTTATCCAGAATGCTAGCACCTGTCTCTGACAGGTCTGCCATTAAGGGGCATGAGCTACCCAGCTCTTTTATCTCGATTCTCTTCCTTTGCCCACCTCTGTGAAATTTCTAATGACTTGAAAAAGGGCAAAAGTCAGACATCAAGAAGAAGGGGAAGCAGTGGAAGGCTGAATAATTCACAGCATGGATATTCAATGCCTGAATAATGTAGAGTGACTACGTATAAAGTCAAAGGAGAGAAAAGGAGTTATTTATAATGACCACCCTTTGGCTGGATTTATTTTAGGTTTCTCTTGTGCTGGCCTCTGGGGAACAGCTGACGGTAAAGAGTTCTCAGAAAATGGGGAACATAATTCTTGAATTCTGGACTCAAGAGGCATGGAAACCAACTACAGATTTCTGTACTTTGTTCTTCCACCAATATGGCTGAAACACAAATCCTCTGTACTTTTGACACGAGCATCTACTTTGCAACCAGAAAGAAACACTGTTAACATTCCCAGAGTCTGGTTATTTCCATTAAAGAGATTTACCACTGTGAAAGTTTCAAAGAACTCAGAAATTAAGGTATTACCCAAGTCTTGAAGTCTGATATAGATGCCCTTCTCTTTCCAAATGCTGTGTCATTTATAACTACCAGCTGTAAATGTCTGTTGAAATATAATTCTCCATCAATGTATTGCTGTTTTGTATTTGTTGCTTTGGAAAACTTTTGGCTAACATCCTAGTTTGTTTTGAGACAAGCATGTTAATTAGATCAAGATAAAAATAAAATAGACTGTGCATCTGTCCACCGAGACCTAGCAGTATGGGCATCTTATATCCATCCATGTTCGACTGGCATTGGCTGAGATGGAGTAGTGAGCTGAGTTAAATCAGATGGTTGCACATACTAGAAAAAGTAAGGGCAGGTAATAGAAAAGAGAGGAAGAAGACAGTAGCAGTAGAGAAATGCAGAATCAAAGGTGGGTTCTCTTGCTCACTCTCTACTTGACTTATATGAACTGTGGTTCATATCTTGTGTCAAAAAGTACAGAGGATTTTGACTTGTGTCGAAAGTACAAAGGATTTGTATTTCAGCCATACTGGTGGATGAGCAAGGTACAGAAATCTGCAGTTGGTTTCCATGCCTCTTGAGTCCAATAAGAATTATGTTTCCCATTTTCTGAGAACTCCTTACCATCAGCTAATGATGATGATGTGATAATGGCACCTGCCTAAGGCGAATGAAAGAGTTAAAATGAAAAAATCTCAGCATAAAGTAGAGAGCTTTAATCCCTGCTGCTGAAGAGGCAGTGAGTAGCTGAGTGTTGAGACAAGCAATCATGGTTGGATATAAATAGTGGGGGCACAACTTCCGCTCATACCTCATCCACTGTGGACAGGAGACATCTCTCTGTAGAGTAGAATGGAAAGAAAGCAGGTCTTAAGTATCAAGTGAGTGGGCTTTTAATATTCAACTTGTCTGGTATCCACCTACCCCATGGGTAAAAAGAAATTCCAAACCAAACGTTATTAGGGTTTTCCCATCATCCCTGGGTTTCTATTGTCCAGGAAAATGGCCTGTTGTTTGTGCTGGGATGATACGGTCCTCAGGGCTCAGGATTAGGGTCTCCAAGTCCGAGTTTCTAACTTGACCCTGGGGTCTCTGCTCAGGTTCTCAGGGCTTCAGTTTAGGCCCAGAGTTTGGACCCTCACAGGTGGCCGAGTCAGCCCACTCTGGGGCCTCGGTACTTGGATGCAGTTAGCTCACTGTCATTTCTCAGGAACCCCCAGCACTTTTACTCTCATAGTTGCAGCACTGCATCTTCCCCTTTCTGAGGCCGCCCAGTCCAAAGCTATCAAAAGCTCTCCACCTTCGGGACAGGAGGTCACATCACCAACACATATTCTGATTCTGAAAAGGGGAGAAAAGGAAGCAGGTGGGCTCAGCAAAAAAAGGGGAGGCCCCACCCTCATTTTCTGTGAGTGCAAACTGTGACTTGACAAAAGGGAGGTAGTAGCAGCCTTGCCTTTCAGTGCTTATGTCCACATTTAAGTTAATTTATATCTTGATTGCTAACCATATTAGAGACAGGGCGTATTACCCTCACAATTCAGAGTAAATTTAATAAAGTTGAGAGAAGCAAAATAGTGCTAAAATCAATCTAATATTTTATTAAATTAATACTGATTTTTAAAAATGTGACAAGAAGGAAAAAAATGTTTGACTCTTCCTTTGTCTGAATAAAAAATGACAATAAATTGAGCAAATAGTGGAACGTCATGTTTGGGGTGAAGCAGGAAGAGATTTAGCATAGTTTTCTTTATTTGGCATGTGGGAACCAACCCGTCACTTCAGAAAAAGATGAGCATATAATTTCAGATAGAAAAGGAAAATAAATCATTTGAAATGTGGTGTCCATTGCTTCTGCAAAGCTATTGCACTTTTACAAGTCTTTCCTAAGGCAATAATTTAACAGAACTAGAGATGAATGTACAAGCATCTTCATCTCAGTTTTGTTAATCAAAGCAAAGGAAATAAGCTAAACGCTCATCAATATTGGATAGGTCATATAAACGGTACTTATTCAAGTAATGGCATATTGGCAGTCTGTACAAAATCACATGCCTATTTGTATTTTATATTATGTTGGAAAGAATCCCGTAACATTTTTTGAGTGGAAACCCAATGGAACAATCTTTCTTATATAAAATTATCTGCATATGTAAAAGAAAAAAAAGTAAATATGAACAAGAGACTGTTCCAGAAAGAAAAATCAGGCAGATTCTGGAAAAGAACTCTGTGTTCAAGGCAGCATCAAAAATGTATTGTTACTTTTTTGTATTATTTTGTGGCTTTGAGGAGTTTGTTAGTGTGTTCCTCAAGTCACTGTGGATTGAATTGAGCCTCCCCCATTTACACATCTATCAGTTGGCGCTGAGACTTTTGGCGAGTATTTAGTAAGTAGAGGTTATGAGGGTGGGGCTCCCACAAGATTAGCCCCCTTGTAAGCATAGACACCACAGGGCATGCTCGTTTCCTTCATCTCTGTTATTTGATGTTATGGGGAGAAATATGCCATCTGCAAGCCAGCACTTGGAACCATCTTGAGTTCCAACCACCATAAAATAGATCACTGTCTATTTCACTAGCTTTCTGTATTATATTGTATAATAGTCACTATAAGAGATTATTATCCATACAATCAAGACACACCTCTTAAAACAATTTCACAAAGACTTCATGTTAAAAATAAGCCTAATTCCAAAAGATTATTTTTAATTTATCAGGTATCCCAACTTTACAGTCCTTTTCTCAGTTCTCTGAAGTTAATATTATCTGTCAAAACTTTTTAGCCTTAATTGTGCTAGTTCTTATAATCCTGTAATCAGTTTATAATCGTCTTTCTTTAGAACGTTATCAGTGCCTTCCTGTGGGGCAGAGCAGTTCAAGTCTCAGTGCCATCTAATAATCATCAGCCACTGCATGAGTTTGATGCCCAGCCAGAGAGCTAACCCATATATGGTGCAGCAGACCTCTCCTCTCTCCCCTACTGCTCCCCTTATCATTTCAGTAGATCTACTTGTTCTGGTCCCCACTCTGTCTCTGGTGAATCCTCTCACCTGCCACCCTGCATCTCTGGCCTATACCCTACTAGTTCTTGTTTGCATAAAAATAAATCTTTAAGAAAAAGAGAATGTAATCAATTGATTTCTCATTGTCTTTGCGTACTCAGGTTTTATTACAAGACAATAAGGTAAAGACTTGTTTTTGAATTTTAACTGTTTACATGTAGAATAATATTTTAATTAGATATGTATATTTATCAATAAGTATCTCTTCAAATATTTGTAATTTATCAGGTATCCCAAATTTACAGTCCTTTTCTCAGTACTCTGAAATTAATATTATTTGTCAAATTCCTCCACCTCATTATTCACCTCATTCTCTCACTTCTCTCCTCACACTTAAATACAAGCTCATTCTCAGGGTGGCATATTCTCAGTACAGCCTATCTATTAATATTTATCACACATTATTTTTCTACAGGTATCTCAGTACTGTCCTCTCAATTTACAAAATTAAAAATTGCTATTTTTTATTGCACATGACTTCCTACTGCTAAACACCATTGACTCAGACATTTTTACAGTTTTGTTTTATTTTAAAAACATTTTTTAAAGTTTAAAATCTTTTATTTTTAACATTTTTCTTACATTTAGATGGTCATTTTCCTTGTAATCAATATTTTACTGTCAACATATTTTTTTTAATCAATGCAACAGTTATTTCTTACCTGGTCTTTGATAATTACAAAATCTTAATTCCTCAGGGAAATACGTTCTTTTTTTAATTTTACTTACATCGTCACTCATTATGACAAATTTATTGATATACTTAATAATTTTTAGATTTAAGTTAATATTTTGTGGATCACCGGGAAACATACAAATGTCTTAAGAAGTAAGAATGTGAGTTACAATGAGAAATAGAAACTTGAAGATGTCAGATACAAATTGTAATAATTAATTATTAATACTTTCCAAGGTATTAATAAACACCAAACTAAAAAGAATAGAAGGTCTTATAAGGAAATATTTTAAAGCCTGTAAAAACATAAAAACTCAAAGAGCTAGCTTTAGCATATATGCATATATGTTGATAAATATAAATGGACTAAACTCAGTTTTGAGAAAAATCAGTATTTGTAAAGAAGTAAAACCCAACTGTATGATGATTATAGCAGTTAACATATAATATATGTTTAAGAAATACACATAAGATATGCAACATTTTGAAAAATAAATGCATAATTATTTCAATCTCTAAATTTTGGGTTGGACTCTCTAAGAACTTTCCTGATAAAATATACATAGTTCATACAGACACTAAAAGTGTGTTTTTGAGGGTACTCCTTAACTCATCACAAATTAAAGAAAATCTCTAAGGGTAAAATGAATGAATAAATAAGTAAAAAGCAGCTATAATCACAAAGCACAAATAAGGACAGGGTGGGGAAAGTAAATATAGGACACAGGATCTCTCTGGATACGAGCCCTGATCAGGGAATCTGATCTAGACTGTGAATGACGTCAACAAGCTGCGACTCTCACGTGGGATAAAGTCGCCTCTGGTTGACATCGGCTCGTGACCTCCAAGGAAGGAACAACAAAAATACAGAACTAATCAAATGATTATCCCTTTGGTGAAATTCAATAACGCATCAGGTGCAGATAATCTAAATGAAGAATAAAAAGATCATAAATATAGATCTAACAAATAAAGAACCAGTGAAATAATGTGTGAATCTGCATGCCAACATGTTTTACACTCAGAGGAAATTCTAGAAATTATTAAGTCCTAAAACTGACACAAGAAAAGCTAAAGACGGAAAAACACTAAAGAAATCAAATGAGCAGTCAAATAAAATGACACTGAAAAGGAAAGATAAATGGGTAATAAACATATACCGTCAAAAAAATATAAGCCTTTGAAATATGCTTCACTTCATTAGTAAACATGGAGATCTAATTAAGACGATAATTCGATATCATTTTACACCACGTGATTGGAAAAAATGTCTGATAACATCAAATGTTAGTTGTGAATATTCATTAAATTGAACCTTGGCACCCTACTGTAAATTAATACAAGCATTTTGAAAAATAATTAGGAATTATAAAGTTGAATGGATGGTAATGCAAACCAGCAGTACCATTTATAGAAGTCGCTTATAGAAAAACTTGAGTATCAGGAGGCAAAAGGCATAAAAATTTAAAACGTACAGCTTCAACCCGCAGACCTGCCACGTGCCTGTTGCTCCACCGTGAAGATGGCTGATTTACACACGCGCGACGGGTGTGTGTATGTGTGTGTGTGTATGTTAAAGACTTGAGCACAATATCAGAGATGACCACAAACTGCATACTTCCATCCCCACAGTAGAAGAGAAACAAAATGTTGAATTATGTAGTGAGACCTAAGTGTGACATTTTATAGTTGTGGAATTAGTCTTGGAATTGCTTCCAGTAACTTCCACAAAGAAAGGCAGGTAAATAGATAATGATACATAGATATGTACACATATAGTGTAGCCTTACACAGAAGTATCACCTAACAAGTTATTGTGTTAAGGCAGCAATCTGTTTTTAAATGATAAGTTGAATTAATTGAACTAGTCTTAGTCTAGCCACACTAAGTCTCTCATTGCTACACCACCACATCTGGAATTCCAAGGTAAGCCTTCCCCTTGGTTTAAAATAACTAAAAACTTAACTCTAAATTATAGCATATAAGGTAATTCTGGTGCCATTTTAATTGCTTCTGAGGGTATTTTTTGTTTTATTTTGTTTTGTGAACTACACTGAAATTCCACAAAAGAGACAAAACAGAAAAATCTCAATTCTTAGATAAGTAAATGCCAGGGTTTTTTTCATGTTATGTTTATTAAGGTAAAGTAGGTTTCTACTTTGTCTCTGCTAGGAGGGTAGAGGCTGAAACCTCTGCAAAGGCAGCCTTCACACCCAGCCCCAACACGCCTTCTCCACCAGATTCGGGACCCCTTCTTCACTCCCCCACAACCCAGGATGACTATGCCCCAGACGCAGTCTTAGGTGTTGGGGTTTAGCAGTAAACAAGAGCCCATGTCTGTACTTTCATAGTAATTGCAGAAGATCAAAAAACTTAATGAAATAATTACATGAATAATTTGATGCAAAAATCACAAATTCAAATTCAGTATCAGCAAGTAGCTTAGAGACCATGAAAATATTATCAAGTCATCATTACATCATATTTAGAGAGCTAAGAATGATGCAAAATTAAGAAACGCTTTAATATAGTTATTTTGTGTATCTCAGGATAAAAGATTACATCTATACACATTAAAGTAACCTCTGATAAAATTAAACATCTATCTCTGATTTTAGAAAAAACAATGAAATAGGGACATTGACATTTCTGACATAATAAATGTACATTGGCCTCAGCCTCAAAGCCAATGGACACAAAAGGTGAAAAAAAGGTATATCCTCAGTTTAGAACAAGGATACTAACAATCAGCATATGAACACGAACACACATAAACGTCGAAGGGAGATGCATTATAAATGTAACAATGGTAAAGTGGGGATTAAAATGATCATTAATGCAGGGAAAATGATTATCTGGGAATTCAAGCTAATCAACTGAAAAATTATTGCAACAGATGAAAGAATCCAGTGAGGTAGAGGAACACGAACTGGGTGCACAAAAGCGAGTAGAAGCAAGGGACAGGGCCCTGCCTGGTGGCTCAGGGGCTAAAGTCTCAGTGCCATCAGGTTGTCTCCAGCTGCTGCAGCGTGAGTTCTACTCACAGGGTGCTGCAGACCTCTCCTGCCTCGCCCACTGCTCCCCACAGCAGTGTATTTCAGTTACTCTGCCTGTTCTCATGCCCACTCTGTCTGTGAATCCTTTCACCTCTGCACCTCTGGCCTACATGTATTTATGTATGCATAAATAAGTAAAATCAATCTTAAAAAAAAAAAAAAGAAACAAGAGACAGACATTCCCGGGGTAAAGAGGGTCCACTTAAGATCTGAAATACCAGAGCTAAGATAACCAGGGACAGAGTTGAAGACAATGAGATTGAAGGCTATAAAAGAAAAGGTGAACAAATGGAAGATATATTCCAATTTCGGATGGGAACATTGTAAATTGTCACAGTGTAAATAAGCCAAATTCAAATTAAACTCTATGTTTAATAAAACAGTTAAACAACAACAACAAAAAAAGAGAGAGGAGGAGGAGGAGGAGGAGGAGGAAGAGGAGGAGGAGGAGGAAGAGGAGGAGGAGGAAGAA
>JAGFMF010012216.1:1985721-1998944 GCA_019455555.1 Galemys pyrenaicus
GAAGAGGAGGAGGAGGAGGAAGAGAGGAGGAGGAAGAGGAGGAGGAGGAGGAAGAGGAGGAGGAGGAGGAAGAGGAGGAGGAGGAGGAAGAGGAGGAGGAGGAAGAGGAGGAGGAAGAGGAGGAGGAGGAGGAAGAGGAGGAGGAGGAGGAGGAGGAGGAGGAGGTGGTCAAGGAAAAGGGCAATTACAACCAAAAGCAATCAAAGGAAAAAAACCAAAAAGCAAAAAACTCGACAAGACCAAAAGGTCAAAGACAAACCAAAGAGACCATGGGGCAGGGGGGAAGGAAGGGAGGGCAAAGAATGGGATGAGGGCAGAAAGACCACAAGAGACTGAGAGGATGGTGCATGGGTGGAATGGTGGTGGGAACTCCCTGGGGAATACAAATGATGTCAAATATACTTAAATAAATAAAAAATAATAATAATACAGCATTGTAGTCATACTAGAATACTATAATAATGTAGTATTATAGTGTGTATGTATATATATTACTTCAATTAAACAAGATGATTTTAAATGTTTTTAAGTGAAAATTAATCAAGAACATAGAAAATACGACTCACTATGGCAATGTATAAAACTATCCTTACCAGCTATTAAAATTACTTCGAATAGACTACCATTAATAGAGTATTGCTTATGATATTAAATAATTAGACATCTTAGAAGAAGACCTAGAGCCACATGGAAATCTAGTTATGACAAAAGTAAAGTCCAGCATAATGGAAGGAAGTTTGGCTTTTTAAGAACTCATAATTGGGTAGCTGTGTGGATATATGAGAATAAGTTAAAATTATTGTGCCTATTTCTCAAACATTAATAGGACAATTTCCAAAAGAAACATGTATGTACAAAATACACCTGAAAAGAAGAAGAAAGAGGATCACTTAGGAGCTTCGGGAGTGGGGGCCCTTTCTTACAGTGGGGGTGAAATCAGATGAAATTTGATAAAACACTCAACTTCTATAATTCCATCCTATTTTAAAGATGATGATGATGGTTTTGACATAGATTTTGTAATTCACATCATAGATGTAAAGTTCATTTTCCTAGTCTATAAAAGCCCCAACAAATTGATAAATATAGTAACTCAACAGAAAAATGTGTGAAGGATATGACTAGACTGGTGATTAATGAAAAATAACTAATGGCTTTTCAGTATATTAAGATTCTCAACTTCAGTCAATAATAAAGTAAATATAAATTCTAAATATGCCGGCTTTTTATCGGTGAGATCAACAGAGCTCAGCAAGCATGCGGCCTTGACCTCTGTGGATGAGATGAGGGCGGCACCACCACTAAGTGTTGGTGAGATGGAGGTTGGAAAAACGACCCTGTAGGCCAGATTGAAAATTACACCAAATCAACAAGCGAGCAAACCTTTAGGCCCCATAACCGTGTAACTAGAAGTTCATGCTGGAGGTGCAGCTGTTCATATGTAAACCGTTGTGTTCATGGTTTTCCCTAGAGGGCTATTTAAGAACACCTAAAGGTTCATACATATGTTTAATTTAATATATCATGAGATACCCAGATGATATAATCTAAGGGAAAACAAGGCTATTTAAGAACACCTAAAGGTTCATACATATGTTTAATTTAATATATCATGAGATACCCAGATGATATAATCTAAGGGAAAACAAGGCTATTTAAGAACACCTAAAGGTTCATACATATGTTTAATTTAATATATCATGAGATACCCAGATGATATAATCTAAGGGAAAACAAGAGGCTGTGATGTATGTCATGGAAAAATCTTCACTATTGTGGCAATGGCATTCTAAGGTGTAAGGGAATGTCTATAGTAGGCACTGTATACTTTTTTGATTATGTATTAATTGCCTTTTTGAAATTATGAGCATATTATCTAGAAATAAACTGAAATAAAAATCCAGTGATTTCCCCCAAATAAGATAAGGATGACCTAACAATGACCTCAAGGTACCTGACAGAACTCCCTCAGGCAATGGTCCAATTGTCCAATTAACCAATTGTCACCCAGGCATCAGACCCCAGGTCTGTCTGACTTAAGAAAGGATAGGTGTAGTTTCTATGATGAGCAGTGGGGAGCAGACACTGTGCACCCTGGGGGTCCTGGATCACTTTCCAACTCTCTGGTCACTTGTACTTTTGAAAGAAATCCTCAGCTGAGCTGTAAGCTGCTTATTTAATAAGTGTTATATTTCCAGCAATACACAGTAAACTAAAATGACTTTTTAATAAGATAGTCCCTGTTGCCAGAAAATTAGGTATTTAGGGGATTTTTCAGAACATGCATTTGCTCTGACTGATAGAGCAGAACAACTCTTAGGGTACGCATTCTCCAAGCGGAAAAACATGCATTTGTACAAATGAGTGTTTACAAGCGCTAGATTAAAAATGGATCTCAAGTACATATAATTCATTAGAAAGCACCCCCTCCTGGCCCAGATCTCGCTGAGGGGGACAACAAAATGAAGCAGCTTTGATTGTGCCCACATTTAATACAAAATCAGTGGCAATATTTTTTCTTCCTATAAAACATATTTTTATTTGCCAAATGTAGTGTGAAAAGTTAAAGTGGAGAGGTTTTTCTTTCTTTACTTTTTATGAAAAGTCACTTCAATAATTGATATGAAGGGTTTTCATGAACCAGGCTTTTAGAAAAAGAACAAACCAAGAGTCACCTTTGTTTCGTGAGAGTTCAGAGCCATGGAATGGTTACTGTACCGTAACTCTGTGGCATTACAAAGGTTTTCAGTGCAATAAGGGAAACGAATGCACAGTGGTGATTTTGTCCTGAAGGGAGCAGCAGGCCGAGGCAGGAGAGGTCTGCTGCACCATGTGGGACTCCTCCCTGGTTGGGGATCGAACTCACATTGCTGTGCCACGGATGCTTCATAGTGCGGCGCTCAACCCCCTGCACCACCGGGGAGACCCCATGATGCGTTTGAATTGGTGGAGAACACCAGGCTGATCCACTCAGGCTGACTCCAGCACCAGGCCCCTGGTCTGCGATCCACTCTCCCCCTGCAATGTAGGTGACACTCGGAAGTGGCTCTCACTCAGGGTCTTGGCAAGGAAGAGTGAGCCTCCCTGCTACAGCCAGACAGACATGGGAGAGAGCCACCTCCTAGATACATTGTGCATTTAAAGTGCATTTGCATGAGCTTCAACACGGGGTGTTGCTCTCTAAATTATAAACAGTCAGTGAGGGTTTGGGGAGAGTGCCAAAGCATGTGACTCAACACTCAGCCCATTAGGATCGAAGCTCTGTACTTCTGCTGCTGTCAAATGCAAACTCTAAGAGGGGCACACTTGTTGACATTGCGCTGCGGACACAGCCCTCGGTGGTCTCCTAGCTAAAGCGAAGGGAACAATTAACATTTTCACTTTACATAGGTAGAAACTGAGTCTCAGGTCCTCCTGGTGGCACAGCGGGTTGAGCACCGCACTGTGAAGTATCAGCTTCAGAGTAGCAGGAATTCAATCCCCGGCCAGGGAAGGACCCACATGGCGCAGCAGCCCTCTTCTGCCTCACCCGTTGCTCCCCTCAGCAGTGTGTTTCAGTCGATCTGACTGTTCTGCTCCCCACTCTGTCTCTGGTGACACCTCTCACCCCAGCCCCATACACACCTCTGGCCTGTACCCCAGCTCTTGTATGCATAAATAATAAATGCATAATAAATAAATCCTAAAAAACAAAACAAAACTGAGCCTCAACAAAACGGTCACAAGCTAATAAGTAACAGCTCCAGAGCCTGACTCTAAGTCTAGTGATATTAATGGGGTAATTGGACCTGGCCCCACTGCAGGCTTCTTCTGTTGGGCAAGTGTTAAATACTCGAGGAATTATGAGCGTGCAATGAATGAGTTTGCTAGGACATAATTGCAAGAACAGAGGGTTTGAATTCTGAAATCCTGGTTCTAGTCTTACTCTGTGTTCAGGGAAAGAGACCTAACCTCCGGAATTTAATTCACATATTTATTAATTCCTTGTTTCTATTATATGCTTAATTTGTGGTAGAAGACAGTGCTAAATATGTAGCCCCAGACAGGGGAAATAATAACTCAGCCCCACCTTCCTAGAGGTCTTGTTTTCTAATGGATGGACTGTGACTTATAATTGTTGCTTTGCTTGCCTCAGAGGTCTGTTGCATGAACTGAATGAGATATTGTAAATGCTTCATAAAACATAATATGACATATAAATCGAAGGGTTATTATGAGTGTACTTAACCCAAGGGCAGAGAGGAACATCCTGCATGTTTTTCATTGTTTTCTAACCCTTCTTTCTTTATATTCCTAAGAAGGAAGGGCTTAAGTTCTCCAGGCTAGTTGAAGAGGAACTGAATTGATTTTAAGAAAATGCAAAGGAGGTATGTGTTTCTCAATGTATTTAAGTATTAGCTTGCCTTTTGTCTGAAATGCATTAAAGCGTGGCCCCCAGAAGGCCCTTGCAAAAAGATAAATCTCCTTCCTGGGAAAGTATATGATTTCAGTGCAGGCAACAGAAAGCAATGAAGTATTTACCAGAAAAGGATTCATATTCAATTAAGTGCTTACAAAACTGGAAAGCCCCAGGGAGCCACTTGTGTTCCTGTGCAGGATCGCCCTCTTCCTCTAGGGGAGCTGCTGCCTCCCTGGGCAATGGGAGAGCTGTTCTGGAAGGAAACTCACTCCACCAAGTAGGGGAAGAACATCCTGAAATCTCACTTCTAAGTTTCACTTCTAAGGAGGAATGTAGAGGAAACAAATAAAGGATCAGGAGGAAAAAAGTAATTATCATAAATTAAAAATCAAAATCAACAGGCAGCTAGAAATCAGAGACATTCTTCAGGGGAGGAGGGAGAAGGATCAAAACAGGGGAGAGATGAGCACCAGAGATTGTGGTGATGGGACGGGGTGAATGGTGGTGGGAATTTCACGGGGACTACCCCCGAGAGGCAAAAGCATACGTTGTACAGATATGAAGACTAGGGTGACAAATCCTGGGATCAGGAAGACTCGTGAAGAAGCTGCCAAGGATCTGGAGAACGAAGACTGAACCGCGCCTGTGGGAAGGCCTCAGGCACCCACCATCTTACTAGTCAGAACAGGAACCTCATCTGCTGGCAAAAAAGAAGTTCTCAAACTGCAGAAAGGAAGATGGTCTGGTCATTGTTTTTGTCCGCTGTAATGCCCTTCACAGTCCCCAGTGTCTAACGGGCACAGGCAACCACAGAACCATTTTGGGGTCATGGCTACTATTTAAAATTAAGATGAACTCGTGCTGCAGTGACTTCGGACGCCTCATAGTGCGTTGCTAAACTCATTGCTCCCCGCTCTATCTCTGGTGGATCCTCCCACCGCCCTCACCTCTGGCCTGTTCTTCAGTAAATAAATAAATAAATAAAATTAAGATGAACCATTTCAAAGCGTGGTATCACCTCTTCCTAGTGCTCACTTAGGTAAGTAACTTCTGCGAGAAGTGTCAGATTCTCATTGACACATCGGTCTGCGATGTTTTCCCTCACAAGATTCCTTGGGAGGCTGAAATAAGATGTCATTGCAAAGGGATGTGTAAACCCAACACTAATCACAGGCAAGGAAATATTATTTACTGGGAGAAAAATGGGTTTTGCATGAGAACCCTGAATTGCTAGGAATAAAGGAAAGGAATTGGTTCAGAGGAGAGGTGTGACAGAGGCAGACTGCCTAGTGTTTTTCTCAAGTGCAATCTTTGAATAATAATCATCGGCTTACCTAGTTTCATTGGAGATCTACTAGGTAACAGTGTGGAAAGAGGTTGAAAATACTTACGGATCTCTGAAGTACCAGAAATTGTGATTAATCTTGTATTTTAAAATCGATGTATGATGTAGGGATAATTAGCTTCATTTTTTGGTTGCAGAAACTGAATCTATGAAACATTAAGTGATGCAAGGACACTCGACAATGAGCAGTGGCTTCAGCTTCAATCAAGATGCATCTGACCCCAAAACCTGGGTCCTCTACACTGTACAGCACGCCTCCAGGGCATAAGCGTGATCTTGGTGCAAGAATCGAAATAGCCAAGCAAATGCTCAAAAATTATTTGTTGAAGGAAGATGATACCTTTTTGTCCAAAGTAGGAAAAACAGTAGAGATCCAATCATGGGTGGTGTGATTCTGGGCAGTGAGTGTGTGACTCAGTTTCCTTATTTCTAAGAAAGAGCTTAAGTTAGCTAATCCATAGGATTATTTTCAGAATGAAATGTGTTAATGAACAGAAAGATTGGAGAACAGAGCTTGTCATGGTTGAACCCTCCATCATTGACTTGATACTATCATTAAAATAATGAGAAAATAGAATGACATGCTGAGCCTGGATTCTAGCCCCCTTTGTCCTATCTTAACTGTCTCTAGGAAAAACAGCTTAAAGAGAAACCCAAGTTTTACGATCGGGCACATCTCTCCAATAGATATCCAGTCATACTTGGAAATGCCAAGTGATCTGTGACGAGAAACCAGAATGGATCCGCTCACTGCACATAGGAGACTTCATAGTCACTTGTTGGACACGAAAATTGTAACCATAGAAAAGGTAAAACACGCTAAATGCAGTAAGAGAAGAGTTCAGAAGGAGAAAAGTGTCCAAAGGTAGGAGATTCCTATTTATCGAGGTCACCTCTTACTTTAACTCTCATGTCAGTTCTATAAAGTATGGATGGTTAGTTTTAATTCACAAATGACTCCACTATGGTTGGAAAAATTAAGTGACTTCTCAAGCTCATGGAATTATGAAGGGAAAGCACAGACTCTGCTGAGCTCTCTTAGATCCCACCACTCACTTATCCATTATATACCACTCCTCACCCATAACTTTGCGAGGTGATTGATTGTCAAGTAAAACAAACAAGAAAGTCCATGGTAAAGTAGTGGTGAAATGTCAATAGCTTTTCTTTATCAGAGAGTCATGTTCTAGCCACATAGTTTCTATACATAAAGTTTTATTAGAACACAGTTTTGCCCTTTCCTTTGCTACCTGCCAAGGCTGCTTCAGTACAAAGGCAGAGTGGAGGGAGTCGAGCAGTTACAACAGAGACCATGCAGCTTGCTGAGTCGAACACATTTTCTACCTGACGCTTTACTGAAACATTTTAAATTTCTACTCAAGGCTCTTCAAAGATGAGACAAGACCAAAGGATTGTTGGAAAAACAAGTTTAACACTTCCTGGCTTCCTCTGTGCAGGTACCACCCTGATACTTGTGTAATCCCTTCGGGACCCTGCATTCTAGGCCTGGAGGATGCCTGTCTGGGCCACAGAGCTTGCATCAGAGCAGCCGACCTACGCCACAGGCAGCCAAAGCCCAGAGCCAGTTGTTTCTCACCGTTCAGAGATTAACCCAAAATGCCAGTGAGAACGTCTAGTTGTTCCTGCACATGAACCACTAAGCTCTACTCTCCAGAAACATTTAGAACACCTTGGAGATTCAGAATCTTCTAACATGTCCATAGTTCCCTTATTAATTGACTATTCTGGAAATCAAAGTCCAAGGGACTCCAGCGGGACCTCAATAGTTGGAAAATGTCCCCAAAGCAGTTTTAAAACTTTGTACTCTCTAATCTAGAGAGTTAAGAAGAAAAGTTGAGATGTTCAGAAGATTCTGTGGCAACTTACAGAAATTTCCTCTCATTGTCAAACTGACATTTCCTGAGGAAATGAAGGAACTAAAAAATGAAAATAAAATGAGAGTGAGACCACAGATCCTAAGGAGCAAGCTCTGGAGTTAACAACATGGAACAAGATGAAAGTCCTAATTTATCACGATTACGAAGGGGTCATTCTAACTGTGGCCGGACCTACATCCAAACATCACTGATATCTCTGGGAATGCAAGATTCTATCCAGAAGAAAACTGGAGCTCAGTCAATGTTTTTATTTATCTCACTTTCAGTTGCAAATTGGCTAACTAGAGATAAACCAAACTGATGGGTTAAGATGACTTTGTTCTGATTAATTTTACGGTAATTCTGAGGGCTTCAGTTTTAAATGAATTGTTTGAATACTAAATTATGCAGCTTTATGATCCACGAGATAAGCAGCAGCTCTAAAGATGCCTCTGAGACTTAAAAGAGACAGCATTAGAAGCTCATTATTGCCGGCACATTTAACATGGTTAAAGTAGGGGAAAATAGCCATTAAGTTAATGTAATAGTTAAACTGCATTAATTTGAAAAACTGCCCAGTGCAATGCTCACAGCAGAGGATGTATGTTGCTTTTTTCCCCCTTTATGTGGAGATGTTAAAAAATAAAATAAGAAAGCATTTCAAGATTATTTTCTTGCATCATTCGACCATTTGAAATTCCAGACTTGTCCCCTGTGGAGGTGCTGAGGGATACTCTTGGTTCTGACAGAAAAGGAACAGAGCACGAGCTGGTCTCTTACTCATCCCCAATCCTTGAAGCGCCATGTGGAACAAGGAGATAAAATCGCGAAAGGAAACCATCCACCGTGTTCTGACAGGAAGAGCACAGAACATGGGAATTCTTGTCTGGGGGGACAGAAACTCTTTAATTCCTATATATAACTATTTGCTTGAGAACCCAAGACAAATCGAGTTCAAAAATACCATCAATAATTCCCAAATGACCACACAGAATGGCTTTGGGTCACTTTTCTCCTCTGCCCACACCAAGCTTTGGGCACAGGAAGCTTTTCCTCCGTTAGCGTTGAGGTCAGTGCCTTCTCCTGCTCACTCACCTTTCCAAGTGCCCACTTTTTATCCTGTTAGTTTGGTTTCCTCTAAGTGAGTCCACTGTTTGCTTTTTATTACTTGAAACAGTACAAGGACACACATGCCTCTTAATCACGGGGCTGTGGGGTGACTGCGGAAGGGCGTTGGCTCTGTCCTCCACCGGGAAGGCTCGTGCTTCCTTCTCTGGCTTTCTTTAGATCAGATGTTTACCATCAACTGCTTCATTAACTATCTCACCTGAGCACCTTGCCAAGGTCTGCTGGTCTAGAATAAATAAAATCAAATCCTGTGCTGTGCCCATCCACACCGGCTCTCTCCTCCCCCCTTTCCTTTCAGAAGCCAGTGCTGGTGTTTTCTCAGGCACATGCGTGTTTGAGAGGCTCTCTAAGATTCCTTTCTCCTGCCTTTTTCTTTTAAGATTTATTTATGCATACAAAAGCTGGGGTACAGGCCAGAGGTGTGGGGGTGAGAGGATTCACCAGAGAGAGTGGGGAGCAGAACAGGCAGATCAACTGAAACACACTGCTGAGGGGAGCAGCGGGGAGACAGGAGAGGTCTGCTGCGCCCTGTGGATCCACTCCCCAGCTGGGGATCGAACTCTCGCTTCAGTGGCTGTAGCTAGCTTCATAGCATGGTACTTAACCCCTTGCACCATCAGGGAGGCCCCACTCTCCCACCTCTTTAGTGTCCCAGCTCCTTAGACTGTTGAGAGGACACCGTGGTCACATGACCTGGCACTTTCAATCAACACGAAGCCAATTTTAAGGCCCAAGGCAAGATGTTTTTTAAACTATGGCCATTTGTATAAAGCTCTCCTAACCAGGACAGAAAGCAGGACGCTGGGACACTTACACCAAGCACGTACAAGTGGGTTGGTCAAGGGAATATGTCCGTGGACTCTGTCGACGCTTCCATCTGGCCCAGAACAGCAGGACTTCTCAGGACAGACGCGCCCTGGCTGGGGCTCGTGGCCCCGCTCCACTGCAGAGGCTGCCTCCCCGGTGCTCCACGGGTGTCCCCCCGACCCACGGATGAGCGGGGCTCACCAGCCTGGCTTCCTCCTCTCTTCACTGTCCTCTCTCCGATGTCGGACGTAGCTTGAGCTCTCCACGCACGCGGTGTCTGACCCACCAGCACGAACTCGACCCTGGAAAGGATGCCCGTTGACGTGGAGGGGATAAGCCGAGGCCGTGGGGGAGGTGGGCAGTAGCCTTCACGACGCAGGGACTATGGACGTGGGTTCAAGATTGCTTCACATTCTCTGTAGTGTCAACTTTAGATACGCCTCAGGAGACCTCATGGTGTACTCTCACCTGCAAGCCCAGCTCTGCCTCAGTGTCCGATGTTTGTTTGAGTGATGCCTTAAACAATGGTGATTTAGCACAAGATAAATCTTTCTTCAGTGCAAAAACCAACAGGACAGATGCATGATGGGAATTGGGGAACCCTCACCCTCTTCCCCAGCTTCGGGCCTAAGGCCAGTTGTCAAAACGTTAGGGGACAGGGAAGGAATTCAGATGGCTCCATGGTGTCTAACCATGGGACCTGTTCTTCAAAATCAGAAGGGCAAAATATGTTTGCCATATGGTTATTTATTGGTTGACTAACAGACTTTATTACATTGGTGGATTTATAATTACTTTGAAAAGTTGTTTTAGAATATAAAATACTTTAAAGAATAAAAAATAGCTAATATTTACCTCATATATACATGTGTGTGTATCTCCATACATGCATATACACCTTAGCACAGTAAAGACGATTCTTTAAATTTACTATGTGGTGGGGCCTCTCTGGTGGTTCAAGGAGTTAAGCACCATGCTATGAAGCATCTGCAGCCACAGCAGCAGAGGGGGGACCCACATGGCACAGCAGACCTCTCCTGCCTCCGGGTTGCTCCCCTCAGCAGTGTATTTCAGCAAATCTGCCTGTTCTGCTCCCGGCTCTGTGTCTGGTAAATTCTCCCCACCCCCCACACCTCTGGCCTATATCCCAGTTATTGTAGGCATAAATAAATAAAATCTTTTTAAAAATTTACTAAGTAGTGAAAAATACATAAACAAGCAGTCATTGGCATATACCAATTACTTGGCTGTTTCTGATCCACATCTGCCTCTAACATTATGTTATAATGACATTTTTTCCTGAGGAAAAAAGGTTTTTTTTTTTTTTCAATACAGCATTACTTTTAACATTTTTCAGAAAGCCACATGTAATCATGATCAAAGTTACGTTTTATGGCTAATAAATCTAGAATTCTTGACACTTTCAACTGATTCTTCACTGTAGGACAGACTATTTTTCGTTAAGTAAACTCCTAATTGGGAATAACTTTATTAAACTAAACATAGCCTCAATTCTAATTTTTGTGTTTAAATATTTTTGCCAAAAAAATAATAGAGATTCTATTGTTTACCCTCAGTCAGAATTCATTTATTTGACAAATATTTTATAAGAAACTAGTGAGCTAAGTTGACCCTATTCCCTTTTGTTTCTCCAAATTTAATTACAACAAAATCAAAGTACTTCTCAATTTCATTCCATTCAATAGAGAATAGAAATTCATCCAATAAAACATAGGACTTCCATCAAAATGTTCTTCCCTTGGATTGAAAGATCTAGGGCGCATTTATTAAATAAAACAATAAAATATTGGACTCATTGTTTATTTTCTTAGTCTTTCATTTGTTGTTGTAAAAATTAAATCAAGGTTTTCTCATCTATAAGCTAACAATCACGCTTCCACAGATGAAGGTTTCTGTTGTAAAAACCAATTATCAAATGCTCTCCTAAAAATTTTCCGATTTTGAAAAACATGCACAGAATTTTAAAGAATTTATTTTAAGCCTCTTCATTTTCACTTTACAGTTCTTAGAGTGGTTGAAAAGCAGATTCAAACATTTCTAGAATCAGACAGAAGAGCAGTGGAGACAATCCACATATACTACACTTCAGCATATATGGGTTTTCTCCACACGAGACTCCCAACAGCACTTCCTTGGTAGGACTGCTCTGAATGTAAACGTAGGCTATTTGTGGTTTTGGCAAGCTGCTTCTACTGCTACTATGGAATGTTCCTGCTTGTTTGGTTGAGCTGTAATTTATAGGCCCTGCAGGTTCCAGTCCTGTTCTGGCTTTGTAGGAGGCCAGATTGAGTGACCACATCGGTCTACTACAGTGTGGTTTCCCACCAAAATTTATATTAACATCGTCCCCATGAAAACAAACAGTGTCATTTTTGGTGTTGAATTTTAAACTGAATCTGTAATGGCTTTCACAAAATTGCCAATGCTGGATCTTAAAACATATTTCAAACGATTTATGATGTTCTGGTCAAGATAAAAACCATAGAAACCATTACGTGAGTTTCAATTTGAAGTCTTTGGAAACTACTTTCATAAAAGAGAAAATCTGTTCTTTGAAGTGGGTACTGAGTGATCTCTGATGTCCACATGGCCCAGCACTGGGCATTCTGGAACGGTTATTATGTGCAAATTATTGAATCATTGTCAACTTTATGGATAAATGGAAATGAACAGATTCATAATTCATTAACTATGAACCTTCATTTTTACACTCAGTGATGCCAACACAGCTTGTTGAAATATGAAAGAAGTTGCTACCAATTAATTCATTAGTTGGTTCATATATTTTTAAAGATTTATTTTATTTATTTATGCATACAAGAACTGGGGTACAGGCCAGAGATGTGGAGGGTGAGAGGAGTCACCAGAGACAGAGTGGGGAACAGAACAGGCAGATGAACTGAAATACACTGCTGAGGGGAGCAGCAGGGAGACAGGAGAGGTATGCTGTGCCACGTGGGTCAGCTCCCCAGCTGAGGATCGAACTCAGGCTACAGTGGCCATAGCTTGATAGCACTGAGATTTTAACCCTTGCAATACCAGGGAGGCCCGTTCATATATTTTTTATATTTACATCATATAAGTAAGGAACAAATGACAGGAGTTCTCAGCTTTATTTTCTATGCCCATTTCATGTAGGACTGACCTGCCACTATGGGGACGTGCTTCTCACCAGCCACAGTGACGGTTAAAGCAAATGTTGCTCCCTGCCGACCACTGACTGCTGAAGCTTGAGCCTTAAATTCTTCACCCATGATCTTAACCAAGAGGGAGACTGCCGAAGACCAGCTACGAAAGAAGGCCAGGTCCCCAAAGGATGGAACGGCGTCGGCGAGAAAGGAGGGTCCAGGGTTACAAAACTCAAGTCGGGGTTTGGTGTGTCTCCTTGCTGCCAAGTCTCAACAGGCTTTTATTTTATACATTACAAGCAGGCAGTGGGATTACATCAATGTGTGCATAGAGCAGGAAGTTAACAAACATCACATTTTTTCAAGAACAGCTTGGGGTCCCGCACCCTCATAAAAATTGAAAACATTCAAGTTTTATGACACATACCATTTTGAAGTAAAGTTTACATCCAAAACATGTTCTTAACAATATCTTAATCCACACGGTTACTGATCAGTGTTAAAGAGGACAAAGCAAC
>JAGFMF010012216.1:2000471-2046230 GCA_019455555.1 Galemys pyrenaicus
GGATCATACTCTAAAATCACAAATGGGGCAAAAATGGAAAAAAAAAAAAGTATGAAAATTCCAGAAAAAATAAACAATCATTCAACTGGTATATATGGAAACACATTTTCTAAGTGACGCTTAAGAGCATTAATCACAGTATAAAATGTCAATATACCTGACTGCTGGAAAGGAAAAACTTCTCTACATTAAAATGGAGAGTAATTCAGAAAGGTAAACACATCCTTGAAATAATTAACCACAAAAAAAATAATATTAATAATTTATACATTATATCAAAATAATAACTCGCAGTTAACTCAACCAGGATTATGCACAGAAACTTTACAGATGGGCAATAGAAATGTCGTGTAGGAATCTGCAGTGTTATTCATGCTTAGCAGCCATCACTAGTGGAAATGCAGCCTGCTCTCCTGCTTTGGGATGGAGTCTCCGTTTTCTTACACCGCAGGGCACTCGCACAGCCGAACACTTTATAACTTCATCCCCTCGAACAGAACCTTGCACACATACAGCATCATTCACTGCGAGCTGAGATCTGAAAGAAAGAAGAAAGCCGGCCTCTCTGGTGGCACAATGGCTTAAGCAACACACTATGAAGCAAACCGCAGCCACTGCAGCACAAGTTCGATCCCTGCCACCAGCCAGGAGCAGACCCACATGGCGCAGCAGACCTCTCCTGCCTTCCCGCTGCTCCCCTCTGCAGTATGTTTCAATGCATCTGCTCCCCACTCTGTCTCTGGTGAATCCTCTCACCCCCCCCCCCCACACCTCTGGTCTATACCCCAGATCTTATATGCATAAACAAATACATTTTAAAAAAAGAAAGAAGAAACGTTATATAGAACATTTCTTATATCAGAAGACACAGAAGCCAGAGGACGGAAACGATGCCAAGAGAAAATTCTGGACGAGCAGTAGGACGCACCTGTACAGAGAGCAGGTTTGAGATGAGCCTTTAGGAAGTGCGGTGGTTGGGCAGAGGAGCGACCTGTCTTGTCTGGCTTAGGTTCCTGTAATACAATCATAACAAAATACTGCACACTGACATCTTATAAGCACCAGGTATTTATCTCTCAAGGTCCAGGAATCTGGGAAGTCCATGACCAAAGAACAGGCAGACTCTATGTCTCATGAGAGCTTCCTGGTTGTTTTCATTTTGTCCTCGGAGGGAGAAAATCTTCCTGGGACTCCTCTTAAAAAACACCAATTCTGTTACTGAGGGCTTCACGTCATAACTTAATCACCTCCCAAAGGTACCACCTACTGACTTTGCCTTGGGAGTTAGAAATCAACCACCTGAATTTGGGCTACACAGCATTCCATCCATCATCACCCTATCATTTGTGCAAGGTACTATCATGTGCGAAGGAGTGAAAGGTTTGGGGAGACCTTTATGCGGCCATGTCTCAACAGTCTGGGTTAGTTTCCTAAAGCTTCTCTAAGAAACTGCCGTGAACTTAAAGGATTTAAACAGAAGGAGTGCATGACGTCACATTTTGGCGGCTACAAGTCAGCAGTTAAGGCGTAACATAAGTTGCTTCCCGCAGACCAACCAACCAAACCAGATGAAACCAAGGAACATCGTCACTAAGAATCAGCGAGGAGTGACGCTCATGGCCACCGACAGTCACGGTGTCCCTGCCTCACAGGGTCGGGCTACATAGTTCTAGTATGTAACCAGAGCCCTGGGGAGTCTTTCAGGGGCGTCCCCCTACTGCGTGCACATTAAGGACGAGAGAATCTCCTCAGTGCAATGTGTTCAGAAGACTGGGCCTGGCATGGGCCATTTCTTGCAGTTGAGTTTGGATCCAAGCTCCTTCCTTGAGGTGTATTTCGGGCTCAGAAGGAGAAAATGACTTCCCAGGCCACAGAGCTCCTGATGCAGGTCTGAACTACGCTGCATAGGAGAATCAGCTCAGAAATCTTTCCTGAGGCGTGACAATCAGCGTTTCCCTAGCAAGTCTAGAAAAGACTAAAAGTTAGAAAACGACTTTCACACTCCTTTTGACGAATCACTAAAGTACGTTGCGTGGAGCGAGTGATTAAAAGAAAGCTGTCCAGGAGCGGTGGCCTAACTCTTCTCACCTGGTAAAAAGTGGGAGTTCTGGCCTCGTGTGCACCCTAATTTACTTTTTATTTGGATATGCCCTGTGTTCGTTCCATTTGGGAAGGACTGAGAAGGAAATAGAACAACCAAAAAAATGTAATTCACCCTAATGCCTTTCATTTTCCTCAAGAACATGGTATCTGCCTCTTAATAAGTCTTTCATGCGCCCTTATAGCCCGGCTTCCACTGGCCATTTTTCATCATTTTTTACTCCCTTTCTCACATGTGCTTTCCCCTAACTCCACCTGAAATACTTGCCATCCCCACAATCACGCCATCCGTGTCGCTTTCTACTTCAGAAAGTTATGTGCGATCACCTTCATTTCTCCTTTCATTTCTCTCTGCAGGAAAAAAACATTAGCATTTTCTGAACACCCATCCTGTGACTTTCCCTTATCTGGAAAATTAGTCTTGAGCATATATGGGTAAATGGCTCAGACATTTTCATAATCCAACAGTTGTTCAAAATCTCATTTTTGAGCTCTATTTCTGGACCCAATTTTTGACTTTGTTTCTCAATTGCAGTAACTAGTTTTCTACCTTAGCCCCTCAAGAGACGTCTTCCCAGGGCTACTTTCGATTTCTTTCTTTTGTTTTGTTTGTTTTCGATTTTTTTTCAACTGAGATAACTTTGATTTACAATTTGAATGTGTTTTAGAAGCACAAAATACCCCCCTCTGGGGTTGTTGTTCAGACTGTTGTCACCCGCAGTCCACTGTGCCCCCACTTTGTCCTTGTCCCTCCTCCTGCCTTTACTCACGAAGATTTCTCTAAATATTAAAAATACATCTACTACATGACTTAGTAATTCAACTCCTAGATGTCTACCCAAAGAACACAAACACACCAAACCAATTCCAAGGAATAGATCCACTCCTGTGTCACTGCTGCATGATTTACAGCAGCCAAGCTATGGGAACAGCTGAAGTGCCCCACAACAGCTGAGTGCATTAGGAAGATGAGGTGTCTATGTGCATTGGAATACTACTCAGCTATTAACAATGATAAATCTTGCCATTTGTGATAACGTGGGCAGAACTGGATAGGTTCATGCTAAGCAGAAAAAGTCAGAAGGAGAAAGACAAGTACTAGACGGTGTCACCTATGTCCGGAGTATAAAGAAGCAAAACAAAGGGGCAGATGAAGTCGAACTAGTAACAAACCCTAAAAAACTGACTGTAGAACTGATGTACTTGTGGTTTTAAGGGACCCTCACAGTATTTCCTGTTTTTTAAAAATTTATTTATTTATGCATACAAGAACTGGGGTATAGGCCAGGGGAGTGGGGGTGAATGAGTCATCAGAGACAGTGTGGGGAGCAGAATAGGCAGACCCATTGAAATACACTGCTGAGGGGAGCAGCAGGTAAGACAGGAGAGGTCTGCTGCACCATGGGGGTCAGCTCCCTGGCCGGGGATCGAACCCTTGCTGCAGCGGCTGCAGACAGCTTCAGAGTGCTGCAGCTCAACCACTTGTGCCACCAGGGAGCCCCTGACACACAGTATTGAGTGTCATTATCTGTCTTCAGCCTTACTCACTGCTTCCTTTGACCTCCTGTCTGTCATCTCATAAAGACAGTGGCATTTATTGGGTTAGACTTCTGGCTTCACCATTCTCTGGTCACCTGTTCTGAGGAAAACCACAGTCTCTCCAATTGTTCTTAGCAGTCTGGTTGCTGATATCTGTCTCAGTGGTGGAGATGGACCAGCAACACTTACAGAGCCAGGTTGAAGGAGGCCATCAAAGTCATACTTCCTACTGCCCCCTGCTGAAGCTCCCCCCTTACCTGCCCAACCTCCTGGCCCACTACCACCTGTCTTCAGGTCCTTTACCACAGCCCTGTGCCAGACTCAGCACCCAACCCCAATTCTCACGTCATCAGGTTCTGCGACCTCTGTTACAAGCTCCAGACAGGGGAGAAACCCTCTCACATTTGCAAGTGTCAGAAAGTCAGTTAAAGTTTGAGTAGGAAATAATGAAAACACTTAACCCATATACATGGAAATTTCTGGAATGGTTCAAACTTCTAACATCACCACATCCCATGGTTTTAAAGGACCAGTCCTTCTTTAATTATCTGTCCTGAAGGAATAAGTTGGCAGAAGAGAATACACTTGCCTTGTTAAGACAGTAGCCTTCTGTATTCAAGATCAACAAAAAAAGACTTGTTCTCTGTCCCAAGACTGCGGGAAAAGCTAGGGAGCGGCATCTTTTTGGACTGGTTTGTGTCAGGTCAGGTGAGAATCATTCTCATGTCCCAGATGGCAACCCCTTTCCCCACCGGGAGCAGTCATATATCATGAAGGGGATTCAAAATCCTTTGTCTAAGAGGGAAGATGGATCTACACTAGGAAGTGATGAACACAGGATGCCTGTATGCCAGGGAGGCAAAGTCAGCTGGCATCCATGCAAACAATTGGCTTACTTTGCTCCCTGTCACTTCCTATTTTGGACATTAAAATAGCCCAAATATCCCAGACTGGGTCTCATAAGCCTTACCTGCTAATAGCGTCTGCTCACTCTTCTCCTCAACTTATTTCAGATGAATGTTTCTGCACAATGCTTTTTTCTTTATGTAGAAGAACAGGGGTACAGGCCAGAGGTGCAGAGGGTGAGAGGGTTCACCAGAGACAGAGTAGGGAGCAGAACAGGAGGATCTGCTAAAGTACGCTGCTGAGGGGAGCAGCTGGTGAGACAGGAGAGGTCTGCTGCACCATGTGTGGGTCAGCTTCTTGGCCAGCAGAGGAACTCAGACAGCCACGGTGATAATGCTGAGACTTAATCCCCAGGCCACCAGGGAGGCCCCACAATGCTTTTCGATAAAACTGAAAACAAGAGGAGGATTGCTCACTCCACTTAATGACTTAAACAGGAGAAAGGTGACTCTAAAAGTATCATAGTCTTAAATTATTCAGGAAATGATATTAAAATCAAGACCTTGCAAGTCAATCGATTTTCTAAGAGCTAATCTCAAAGTCTTCATGAGCCGGCCATGAAAACGGCTCAAACAGAGCCATGTTCCTGCTGACTGCGACCTGCAGCCTGCATCTGTCCCTGGTTCTGGGGAATCTCTTTAAGGGGACTGCCTGCCGTGTGACTTGGAAACAGTCACATTTACTTTGGGGGTCTCAGTTTAATCCAATGTGGAAGGATGGATTTTGCTGTGAAATGTATCCAGAAACAACAATGTTAGCCACTTGCTAACTTCCAAACCTTGGAAATGTGCCAAGCAAAGAGGACAAGAGGTGTTTGATCTGAGGCTTGAAAAGAGGGTAATGTGTTTGTGAAAACGACAAAGGGAGAGACGGGTTGTTTTCTAGGCCAACCACATTGGAAACAAAGATCTGGGGTAACGCCAGTCTCTTATGGTCTTACAATTTCACTTCTAAAGATGAACTTTTCTTTTAAAGATTTATTTATTTATGCATACAAGCACTGGGGTACAGGTCAGAGGTGTGTGGGGGGTGAGAGAATCCACCAGACAGAGTGGGGAACAGCACAGGCAGATCAACCGAAACACACTGCTGAGGGGAGCAGTGGGTGAGGCTGGAGAGGTCTGCTGCGCCACGTGGGTCACCTTCCAGGTCAGTGGTAGGGATCAAACTTGTGCTGCAGTGGCTGCTGATAGCTTCATAGTGCGTTGCTTAACCCACTGCGCCACCAGCGAGGGCCCTTAAAAGATGAACTTTGTAAGCTGCCTCTCAGCTTCAAATTTTGGAAAACTGAGGACAGAGGATAGCTTATCATGGCAATGCAAGAGGAAAGCTCCTGATTTGACTGACATGTCTTTGCTTTGCATGGAAAGGACCATTTAGGTTGGATGAGAATGTGGGTTACTGCATTTCCATGATGTGGAATTCCAAGAATGGAAATGGAATGCATTTCCATTCTTCTTCCACTGTGGGCAGAGTAGTCTTCTCTACTCATTAATGCTGGAACCTTAGACTCAGGTGACTGTCCATGATAAGAAACTTCCTCAGTCTTCCTCACGACACAAAGGAAATAACATGTGCAGTGGCACTGAGCATCGTCTACGGAGGAATCGCTCATCCCAAATCAGCCAGACCATGTTTGGCATAAATATGCAAGGACAAGAGAACAAAGTCTTATTATTGCTTGGGGAATGCGGGGTGATTTGTTATGCCACACTATTGTGGCAATAGCTAATGATAGGACCTTTTCCTAGATTAACTAAGATACATACTATAATTCTAGTTCCAACCATCCTTTCTTCCTTTCACAGTTCACAAAGTCAAGGGATTTTAGGTAGACTTAGGTCAAACTAAGAGAGGATACTTTCTTTTTTTTTTAATTAGAGGAATTTTTTTAAAAGATTTATTTATTTATGCACACAAGAACTGGGGTGTGGGCCAGAGGTTGGGGGAGGTGAGAGGATTCACCAGAGACAGAGTGGGGAGCAAAACAGGCAGATCAACTGAAATCCACTGCTGAGGGGAGCAGTGGGTGAGGCAGGTGAGGTCTGCTGTGCCCTGTGTGTCCCCTCGCTGGCTGGAGATCGAACTCATGTACTGCTGTGCAGTGGATGCTTCACAGTGCAGCGTTCAACCCGCTGTGCCACCAGGGAGTTCCTAAGAGAGGATACTTTCTAAGGAAAAACTCTATAGTTAATTATTTGCTGATTCACACCTATCTAACTATGTCCATAGGTCTTGTGGTGCGACATCAGTAACTAAGAGGCTTCTAGAAAACAACTACATAAACAGCAGTGCCTTGAGCAAAAGGACATATTTCTCTCAATGTCGAAAGTCAGTAGGAGTAAAGGGGATCTAGTTATTCGCTGGCTCTTCTCTAGGTGAACAGGAACTATGCAAAACCACAGGGGACTGTATTATTAGGACCCTGAGAGACGTTTTGAGTCCATGGCAGCAATGCTTTGTGGTCTATGTAATTGCATATAAAACAGGTAATGACAGTGATAATTTACACACTTCATTTTATTTTGTTACAAATCCAGTCTTCACAGTTCTGCTTGCAGATCTTGATTCTACACACACACATGCACACAATAAAACATCTCAGTAGTTTCCCACAGCTCTACCATCATATGGAAAGCTTTTGTAGTTTGGTCTTTGCCTTTTTCTCTGTCCTCTCCCTGATAACCTTTGCCCTTCTTGAGTCTGTCATGTTCCCCTCATTCCCTCTGCTGGGCCTTTTTACCAGCTGTTCCTGTTGTTTGGAAAGTTTGTCATTCTCCCTGTTCATCTAATTAATGCCTGTTCATATTTTTGCTATTGAATCACATCTTCTAAGAGTCAAATTTCCTTAATCTCCAGCCTCTATTTGATTTCCTGGGAAACAATTGCATAGACCCTGGTCCATTTCCTTCATAGTCTTCAGCAGTTTGCAATCATATTTTCATACATTTACTTGATTAGCATATCCCAGCCCTCAGTTGTAACAACCACATGGATTGCCTTGATGTCAACTTGCTATTCTACCTACAATGCTTAGTAGAAGACCTGCCACCTAAGCCAGATGAATACATGCTTTAGCTTGCTGAGAACAGTGATGAGTTGTGCATACTGGCTGTTTAAATTACCAGTAGTGCTCTTTTTTATTCTTAAAATTGCCCTGGTGTGGACAGTGCATTATTGAGTCCCAGACCACCTAAGGACCCCACATTTGTTGAGTATCCGATTTCAGTTGGATAAGAATCTTTCCTTTAGTAGCAATGTCTTCACCTAAGGCTGGGTTCCTTTGTTCCTTGTTTCTATTGCAGACGTGCTTGGCTGCGTCTGAATCTGCAACAGACATTCAACTGAACTTGTCCTCTGCGCCAATTGCACCTAGAAAAGAGTTGAGGTTTCATGACTTCTAAAGACGTGCAAGGTCAATCCCATGGGCACAATGTGTGAAAACATTTTCAATGTGTTTCACAGGTCTAACAGGATTTTTTCATGTATGTCTTAAGTCAACAATCACCCATCTAGAGACACTGGCTTCTACGTCAATTAGTTTGATATGGTCTAGGTGGTTCAACTCAGCTTCATCAGAGCTTGTCTGGGAAACCTCCTCTCAACTCCCAAAGGTGCAAGAGGCTGAGATCCCAGGCCATCCTCTTGGTCCTGGATTGCTCACGTCTATGGTGCAGGCTATGCTATGGAACTATGTTCGGGCGCATCCCTCATATTGTTTCTGCTCTCAGAGTCCTTCCTCAAACATGGACTGAACACGCATATAAATGATCACATGCATGCACGCGTGTCCACACACACACACAAACACAGTCTTGTCCCACCTTACCAGTCCTCCAGGCTGCCTGCAGTATTAAATATTCACTCTAACTTACAGGATTGCAGTTTACTGTTTTTCTAATCAAGTCTGAATTTGTTTGTTCTTTGTTTATCTAATTTTGATTTCAAGACACACACTCAGGTACAATACCTTAGACTTCTCCAAACCTATTCATCCCAAATATATCTGTTACCTCAGTGGTGATGCCTTATTTCATCTATCCTCTTCTATCCAAAAAGGAGGTGATTTTTCCCTGAATGGTTACTAGACACCAGACTTGCATACATTTATGGCTCATTTGATCCTCAAATGATCAGAAAGGCAGCATTATCATCTTGGGTTTAAATTCAGCATCTGAGACTGAAGATTGTTATACTTGCCAAGACTCACATAACCAGGAATCTGTGAAAATAAGAATTCAACAAATTAAATGTTTTCTCTAAATCTTACATTCTCTCCCCAATATTAATCTCATGTTTAAGGAGCTCTCAACAGAGTTATACATGGTCAAGTGAAATTTACACTCAAGTTAGTCCGTTTTATAAATATAGCTCCTTTGATTTTTGCTGCATAACAAAATAGGAATGAACTAAAAAATTCATAGCAATGATTAATTAATATTAAGTCTGTATCTACCCACTCCTGATCCAACATTAAGAATAGATGACAATAATGCACAGATTGCATATCTGGTTTGTCATATTTGCAGTAAACTTAAACAGCCATCATTTTTCTTTTACTTATTTCTACACACTTTGCCCTCTTTCTCAACTTCTCCTCTGCCCATTGTAAAGCTATTCACTTTATTCTGACCTCTGTCCCAGAAAGTCTTAACTACAAAGTCATGGACACATGGCACTGAGATAATGACGAGAAAATACTTTTATTCTATTCATGCATGTCTAAAAATGAATATAAATGTGGAGCTAGATAAGAATGGGATATAGCAAATGTTTACAAAAAGAATTTGTATAAGAAGAAATAGTTTAAATACTTTGGATTAAAGCTGGTTCTTATATATTTTTAATTTATTTTATTTATATATGCATACAAGAGCTGGGATGCAAGCCAGAGTTGGGGGTGGTGGTGGTGAGAGGATTCACCAGAGACAGAGTGAGGAGCAGAACAGGTGGATCTACTGGATTATACTGCTGAGGAGAGCAACAGGCGAGACAGGAGAGATCTGCTGTGCCATGTGGGTCAGCTCCCTGGCCAGGGAACCAACTCTTGCTGCAGTGACTGCCGATAGCTTCATAGGGCTGCACCTTAATCCCTTGCACTACCAGGGAGGAACTCGGTTATCATATTTTTCCTTCCTTAAAGTTCATGCGCTGAAATCCTAGTCTCCAAGGCAATATTATGAGGTGAGGTCCCTGATAGGTAATTAGGTCATGAGGATGGAATCTTTATGAGTGGATTTAGCACCCATAAAATAGAGACCCCAGGTTAACTTGTCTCTTCCACTACATGAGGACACAGGGAGAAACACATCACCAATGATCAGCAGGTCCTCACCACTTAAATCTTCTGGTGCCTTCATCTTGGACTTCTCAGCCTCCAGAATTTTTAGAGATGTGTTTGTTGTAAGATGCCCCCACCTATGGTATTCTTGTTACCGCAGTCCAAACCGACTACAAAACTAGCTTCTACTAGAAATTCCTTTACGATCTTACAAGATGTTGACTCTGGTGTGTGTGACCATGTTTGGTGATGGTGTCTGGCTGGAAAAAAGTCTCTTTGGAGAGTTCAGACTCTTTGGGAACTTTTCATTAATGGAGGGTCAATCTGCACTTCTGAAAAAAATCTCTTTTTAATACACTCATTCATATATCATGACAGAATGACATCCAGACACATTTTGTCTATATTTCAGAACTGGTATAAGTTAGAACATTATCTATATTCATGAAGCTTCATGAAGCACCAGTCAGTGAAAAAAAGAAGACCAGAGCTGTCTCCTCTGCTTTCCCCTACATATTAGATGGATTCGTCTCCTGGCATGCTTTCAGGCATGACGCCTAAGCCACACGGAGCAACAATCACCACCTTCAGTACCTGCTCCAGCCAGGTCAACTTTTATGCTATAAAAATTACAGTGTCTCAGCCTGGAGTGGCCTCTCAGAATTCCTGGATATCACAAGTCTTTTCACTTACAAAAGATGGCTTAACAGAGCATCTAAGAGACCACAAAATATAAACACATGGTGTGTGGGGTCAGATAGAGGTTACGGTTGCCACTCACTTGCCGTAACATGTTGAACAAATTACTTATTCCCTCTCTAAAGTGTCTCAGTCCAGGCTCAGGGTTCTGTCCTCTTTTTTCCCTCCACATTCATCCTTCCCTGGGGAGACCTCTTGCAGGTCCACATCATAAATAGCAGTGAAAAACTGGAAACCCAAATTTACATCTGCAAGACAGACACCTGCGTTTCCAACGTACGGACCCAAAGGTCTAAAGTGGACATCATTGGTCATATATTTCAAGCAGTAGGCTCAAGTAGAACACTTTATGTCTTTTGTGTCTATACATGTGTATATATGCATATGCTCACACGCACACCCGCCAGCTGTCAGCCTCACAGTCTTTCTTATCAGTAAGTATAATTCTCACAAATCTAATCGTTTAAGCAGGAGATTCTGGGTTACGCCCTCTCCTTGTCCTCTCATCTCCAATCTAACACCAGTCCTGTGTCTGAAAATTACTGATACTAGATCTCATCTCCACCTCTAATAATGCTTTCTAGTCCAAGGTGACAGCATTTTGCCCCTCAGCTACTTTACAGCATCTTAACTGTTTCCCTTCACTGCTTTGTCCTCACTGCCTTGTCTATTTCCCAGACAATAAGTCAAAGCAGATTTTACAGAGAATTACATAACCACCTGCTCTCAGACTTCCAGTGCGTTCTGTTATTCTTGGCATGGAGTCTAAGTTCTTCACCAGGTTCTGTGGGATCCAGCCCTCCCACCACCTGTCTGAACTCACCTGCTACACCCTCCTTACTCACTTGCCTCAGTCATTCTCTCCTCTCTCTTCTTTCCTAGGTCTTTGCACCTGCTTCTCCCTCTGTACTTCTCCCACCGAATCTACCCCGTGTGGCCTTAAGTTCAGTCATTGGCTTAACACAGTTCACAGTCACGAAGACTTCTATCCGTAGCTACGGCACAGAACTATGTGTATGCACTACTTATGTATTTAACTTTTATGGTATTTTCGCACTGTTGGAATAACAATAGACTGAGCATGCGGTTGTACATGTTCTGTCCACAGATAAATCCCAAGTGCCAAGCAGAGTGTGTGTGAAGCAGTGCATCCTACAGGATGAACGTTAACTTTATGAACTTTAACCCCAAAACCCCAAGTAAGATTCTGTGTGAGCTTCAGCTTTGTCCTTCCCAATAAAAGACGGCAGACTCTTCCTCCAGCTGTAAATTAGGTGAGATAATGGTGCATATCAAACCATTTTAGGGTTTATATTTTCTTGTGTTTCACTCCTCAGGGTTTGACATAGTTCCTGGGATAATGTGACTGCTAAACATAATCTAGATACATTTTTAAAAATTATAAATGAACTGTGGTTCGTTTCCAAAATTACTCCACATGTCTGAACATGAAATTTAAAGTCCAAGTCTCTGTAGAATTTTCATCATATTTAAAAGCCTTCTAATTTTAGCAATTTTTCTAAATGGCATCATTTTTGTTGGCTTTAATTTCAAAACCCAAAGCCTGCAATAAGCAGAGAAGAAACTCAATTAAGCATAGCCCCTAGTGCAAATATTTAATTCCATTCTCATCACTCTGCCATTAATAGGGCAATCACCCGGAAATGGGGGTGTATCATCAGCACATGGAATAATAATTGTGAAATGATCAAGAAAAGATGCCGCAAGAATATTAGCATCTTTGAATCTGTGCTCACATCCGCTAGATATGGCTCACTCTAAAAAACGCCTTCTCCCTGCTAGGACCAACAATTCTTACAGACAGACTAGACAAGCAATACACTGTTCTCTTATATGTAAAAATGATTAATGGTTCATAAAATGAAGAGCCCCGGATAAATGAATAAATAAAGTGGAAAACACTAGGTAATTTAGTGCATGGCATTAATTACTCATTCTTTATCCATAGAATTAAAATAATTTTGTAATGATAGCAATCCTTAGCGTCCACATAGCGCTTGGGTGTTTTCTCCCCCAGAGTACTAATTATATCAAAGGAACAATCTTGTGGGGTGTTGTGAAGTAGACTTAACAGCTGCTGCTAAATATTTTAAACAAAAAGGTGGGGCTGACCTATCGAGAAGAAAGTAAGCACCTACACTGTGTGGTTTGTGCTGTGTTCTGTTTTCCTATCTCACATTACAGCACTCCCGGGGGAGTCAGACTTAACCCCACTCCATACAGGTGACATGCAGAAGTTCCAATGACCCTTCGAAGTTGTGCCCTTCGTGAAGAGGCTCGTCTGGGGTCAATGAACAAGGGAAGGGGGAGGTGTTTGATAGAGGACGCTGAGTGTGGAGGGCTCGGGTGTTTTCTCAAGAATCTCTTGAGATCCTAGGGCCTCCTTCGTGGCTCAAGGAGTTAAGCACTGCACTATTAAACATACACAGCCACTGCAGCATGAGTTCTATCCCCTGCTGCTACCCTCAGCAGTGTATCTCAGTCTCTCTGACTGTTTTGCTCCCCACTCTGTCTCTGGTGACTCCTGTCACCACCCACACCTCTGGCCTGTATCCCAGCTCTTGTGTGCATGAATAAATAAAACCTTAAAAAAAAAGAATCCCTTGAGATCCTCCCCATGCTCTACAGCCTGCTGCATCTTACCCTGCAGCAAGAGGGCGCAGTGGTGCTATTGCCCAGACAGGAGGGTTAGGGTGCGGAGCTGCCGGCTACTCACCTGCTCACCCAGCTAGAAAAGCAAAGAGTCATACTAACCTCCTCCTCCTCCATGAGGTCCAGACCCACATTCTCCGTAGTCCCTGGGGCTCTTGGAGTCAGAGCGACAGCGAAGACCTCCAGTAGGATGGCCAGGGTTCAAACCTGGCTCTGGGGGTTTCATGCAACCACGCCATCTCTCTGAGCGTCATTTCCCTTCCTGCAAACCGGTCCAGCAACAGCCCTCCCGGTGGGCTCGCTGAGAGGGTTAAACGAGATGGCCTGAGAGGAGCTGAGCCCTGCAGGGACTAACACTCAGTGCCCCTCACGGCCACACCTGCAGGTCACAGACCTCTGTGTTCCTCCGCTGCGCCTCCCAGGAGGCGGGGTCAGGGCATCACCTCCACCAGCACCTGCTGGCTCCAGTCAGCTGCTCCGCTCCCAGGAACCAGCCGTACCTCTGAGGTCGCCGTCAGGCTCACTTTCCTGCTCTGCATAGACCCTTTGCAAGCAACAGAAAGAGTTTCTGAAGCCCTTGCCAGCGGCACGGGGAGCATCTCAGGGCCTTGGGGAACCCCCCGAGGGAGGAGGATGTGAAGGACCCCAAGGAGCCAGCGCCCAAGGCGAGGCGGCACAGACCCCAGGCCCCACAGCTTTGACTGCCCGCGAGGAGGGGGCTTCAGCCGCCTTCCCCAGTACCTCACGCTACTTGAGTCTCTGCTGCAGCTGGTCTGTGGGGAGCGGGGAGGGCTGCATGTCCGGGTGGTTGCCCTTCTTGTTGCCTTCCTGCCTCTGGGAGGTGAGTCTTTCAGGCACCAGCATAAAGCCGATGGGGCTGGAAGCTCTCTGGCCACAGGGACCAGCGGGTCGCATCTGCGGGCTGGGAAGGGAGAGGGAGAGTGAAGGGAGAGCCAGGACTTGCTGTGGTCTGGCTTTTCGCTTCCCATCCAGACCTCCCTCACCATCCTGCCCAGCGCCTGACCTCAGGGAGGCCTGCAGCAGCCTCCCGCGTGGTGCTGGTGGCCAGTCACAGCCTCCCCTGGAAGCAGTCTCCTTCAGAAAGCGTCCGTGCATGAGGCCGTGACCCTGACCTGGCTGGCCTGAGCCCTGCCCGGAGCCCCGTGGCTATGTATGGCCAGAAGGCCCGGGAGGGCTGCCCGGCCGTCCTGTGCTCCAGACCCGGTGCCTTCGCTCTGCCGCCGACATCAGCTTCCCATGAGCCATTTCCTTTGTCTGAAAGCGCGTCCGTCGTCTTGGCTTCCCCCTGCCTCCTCTTCATGCTTCACTTTGCAAAGAATCACATGTCACTGCTGTTGAAAAGCTTCTCCCCAGTAGCTCCCCTGGGCTGGCAGGGCCCTGACACCGGCTGTCACAGCCGCAGCGCCTGCCAGTGAGGGCACGGGAGAGGAGGAGGCACCTGAGTCTAAGCTGCAAGGAAAAGCCAAGCAAACAGCCCAGTGGCTCCGGGGTTCAAAGGGGTAGAATGAGTTAGTTCCAAAGATGAAACCAAGAAACAAACTGTAGGAGAGAAGCAACCACACCGTCGCCAGCGAGACACCCCGGGACTGAGACTGGAGAGCCCAGAAGAGGCGGCTTCTCTCCTGAGAGGAGACGCAGCCGTGGCGGAGCAGCGGCGCCCCGTCCCTTCGCCCTGCTCTTGCCCTGCCCCACCAGCCACGGTCTGTGAACCAGTGCCTCGAACCTGCAGCACCCCAGTGACACCGCAATCTCAGGCTTTCAGGCCCAGTCTCCCAGCCAGAACGGACCCAGGCTGCAGGGGCCGCGCTGGGTCCGGCCACTCGACCGCACGGGCTGGGGTCTCACGGAGCCGCAGCGGGAGCTCCGCAGAGGCTCAACGAGCAGGCAGGAGAGGAGGTTTGTTGGAAGAAGAACAAGTCTATCGAGAAGGAAAGGGCCAGAAACAAAGAGGGACCCCAGGCCAGTGGGTCCAGGCCAGGGAGGGGCGAGCGAGCCGCGTGGCGCTGGGGCTCGGGAATACAGACCTCTCCCTGCGCCCAAGCGCCTCTGGTCTCCGTGACTGGTTGTGCGCAGCGGTCTCCTCGCTCTCCCACATCGCGCCCGGTCACGCCTGCGTTCTCGAAGTGTCCTTTCCCGTAGTCCTGCGGCGCTGGCCAGTTCCCTTTGGAATTTTGTCGTCTCTGGATCACCCCTTATCTCTCTTTCCTCCCTAGCACAAACGCAGTTCTTCGAGGCCCCACCTGTCCTCTCCCTCCGCCTAATCATGCCTAACTTGCCCTACTTGGCCTTGCCTCACCAGGAGGGCAGGTCTGGACCTTGGCAGAGAGAGGCCCACGGGCAGCAAACAAAGGTTGCTATGAATGTTTCTCCGAGCCATGTGATTAACGCCGTTCTCTTCAACCTCAGGCGTGGCCCTGCATGGTCCTCCTGTGCGCACTGCAGTGTGCCCCCCTGCACAGTTCTGAACGCGCCTGTATGTGCACCTACTAGGTACACGTGGGGAGCATCCGCTGCGTGCCAGCAAGGTAGATGAACCCAAGGCCCTGCCCTCGGGTCACGCAGGTCAGAGGGCGTTGATGGGCCGTTACGGACCGGTGTGACTCCTTGTCATGAGTCAGGTGGGAAAACGCACCAGGAACCAAGGGGCAGAGGACACCAGGTGCTGTGGTGTGTGGTTCGCTGGGTAGGGAGGGCTGAGTGGGGGTGCCGGAAACCAAGGCAACGCAGGCGGGCAGAGGAAATGAGGGTTCAGGTCCTGAGTTCTGGGGAGCAGTTTTGGGGAGACACGTAAGGAGACATCTTGGGGTCTTGCATTTCTTCCGCTTTGAGTGAGAAGGGACTGCCTCGCCAGCAAGCCGGGTCAGGACTGCGAGTGTGGTAAAAAGGGTTCAGCTCGCCTGACCCACTCATTACCTCTTGGACTCTTCAGTGTTTCTGCATGGTATGCGCTGAGCCCCAGAGAGATTTCAAATAGCTACTAAAATGGCTAAGACTACGAAATAGTGTCTCCTGATAACACAGAGCAGAAGACTAATGATGAGAAGGGAGAGGGAACTAACCCCCACGTTACATGCCAGCCAGTTTTCTGCCCACTGAGATTTACGCTTTCTCACTGGAAGCAATAGGCTGCTCCTCCCCTCCCCCCATCCCCCCACACCCCCACCCCCTGTTTTCAGATTAGGGTTTTAAGGTTCAGCAAATTGACATGGTTTGCCTGATGCAGCCCAGGATGACTGGTTAATGGCCATTACACATGACACACAAGGCCTGACACTACTCCAGCTCACTGAATCCTGACAACATCCTTTGGGAAGGATGAATGAAGTGTCAGGGGCAAATACTATGGAAAGGACGCTTCTCAAAGAAATCAGTAAAATTAACAAGGAAAAGCAAAGAACATGTTCGTATTCAGTCTTCCAAGATAATCTATTCATTCACCAGACATTAACAATACCTCCTTCATGCAGAACATACAGGGCTCCGATATGCACCAACAGACAGTATCCACTAGTAGGCGTGCAATTATTACTAAATATTTGTGTACACTGCCCATCTATACAGCCAGTTGTTAAGTGGAAGATTCTGCAGTGTTAACATGCATTATGCTCAGTGTACATATGAACGAATGCAGAAGTAGTGAAAGTAAAATGTTTTGCTGGACTCACACAGGTAGTGAAAAGCAGCAGCGCTTGCTCCCGAGTCCAGAGGTGCTCACAGAGAATTCTCCTGCACCTGCCCGGCCCCTTTGCTCTGACGTGGGCAGGCTACAGAGCACTGCTGGGCCCTGGAGCAATACACACCCAGGACTCTTTCTCAGTGACTCACTTCATTATTATCCAAGCACGACTGTCCTGTGACACCCAGTAGAGCTTTCTTCCTTGGCACTGAGGATCCCTCACTAGAATCACAAATCTACCCGTAGACATTCACTCAGTTAGCTATATTCACTGATGAAGCACCTACTTGTGGTTGATGCTTTGGATAATGAGGCCATCAAGAGAATAAAAGGGAAAAAAAAGTTCCTGAAACTCAAAATGTGAGTCCTCCAAAGAAGTGAATGCAATTGACTTCTAAACAGTAAGATGCAATTAACGAAATGGAAGTCTGCAAGAAGAATATACAACATGGAGAGACAACAAATGCAGATACTCCAGGTCAAGAACTAGCATGGAATGTTTGGGAGACAGAAAAAAATAATCTAGAGGAAAGGGTTGAGTAGGTGGAGATGGGGAAGAGGTGGGTGAGGACAGAAAATGGACAGGATCACCCAGGACTCTCCGTACTGGTGATTTGGGGTTTTACGCCAGTGGGAAGACATCAAAGGGCTTCATATGAGGAAGAAGGATTGCTAGATTTACAGTGTGATGGCGTCACCCCAGTATTGGGTGCAGAGTGGCTTGGGGATGTGGAGAGTGCTTGAGCAGGTTAGTTAATGGTTCCAGATGAGCGGTAACATGACTCCTCCTAAGGTTTTAGCACTCGAGTTTACAAGTACAGTTTTCCATTTCCACCATTTGTTACTCTTCAATTTTCCCTGAAGGCAGCTAGTGCTCTCTGCACATAGTAGGTGTGAGTACTGCTTGTACATGAAGTAATGCTCGCCAACGATGCTAAAACTGAAAATACAGGTGAAAATGAGCAAGACACCTGTTCTATCTTAAGATCAAAATATTCAAGAGACAGAAGGAAAAACAAGCCACTCAGTAAGTCTTAACTGCTTCTATTTTTACCATTGCAAAAAATTTATGCGCATCAAACATAAAATGCGCTTGTCAGCAAATCTATCACATTTTCAACTTTTTCGCAGAGCAGCTGATATATAAAGCAATTGGTCGTGTGCCACAAAGACTTTTAAATGACTGACTTTTGGCAAAGGCCAGGAAAATAATCACATGAACCCTGCTGTCTTCCAAAGATCAAGTCTGCCTCATGCCAGCTTGGAGAGAAAATTAAATATATAGCCAGAGATTCAATATTCTCTAGGAAGTCTAAATTTAGGTGGAAAATATCCTGGGGTGAAGATACAGAAATCCACATTCCAATTCATTATATTTCCCCCCAAAGGGCTCCTCTTTTTGTGTTGCTTTTTGCAAGCAGTTAAAATCACTGTTAGGGAGTCAAAGACCTGAATGCCACTAATGGCCTATTTGACCTTGGCTGAGTTAATTGGCTCCTCTCAAGCTCAGGCTTACAATGTGTAAAATGGATAAAATATTCATTTTATAATGATAACAGCTAACATTTGTTTAGCGTATACACTGTTCCAGATGTCATCCTAATACTTTACATGTGTTAGTGCCTTTATGGTTACAACAATCTAATGAGGCACTACTATAATTATGCTCAGTCTCACAAATGAGACCTTAGGACTGAGACAAAAGAGAAGGTGCATCCCTTGTCCAAGTGAACATTCAAAGCCAGGATTCAAAGTCATGATTAATGGCCTGCTGTTTTTGGAGTAGCGGAGCCTGTGGCTACTATGGTTTCCTGCCCCAGAAGGATGAACCCCACAGTTCTTGCAGAGCTCAATGAGATGCCATAGATGCAACAATCAGAAATGTGCCCATCCTAGAGTTGGAATTTCATCACTTTATTTTTCATATGTAAGTTATAAGAATAAAAGACATCTATGAAGCCAAACAAAGTGAAGTCTTGGCATATTGTTTATTTTTTATTTAATAAATTCATTTTTCTTTCAATGTTTGCTTGCTTTTCTTGGTGTAGTTCCCTTAGAATTTCCATCACCCATTCACCCATGCACCATCACCACAGCCCCTTGTGCTCCTCCCCTCCCTGCCCTGACCCCAATCTCTTCCACTTCTCTTCCTAATGGCTCTGATTGTAGCTGTCTGTTCATTCTTGTTTTGTTTGGTTGTTGTTTTATTAAGCACCTAATATTTATCAGGTATTGTTTTAGGTGTTTTGACACACCAGTGGAGAGCACATATGAGGTTTGTTCTTGAACGACTGATCAGAAGTCAGACTAAATATTATAGTAAAGAAGGACACCATCTTGGATTTGAGAATATAGTAATAGCTATAAAAAAGACGATAAAATAATCTACAGACAATCTTGAGTACCGAGTGGGTGAGGAAGGTTGTCGATTGGTCTGAAACTGGACATAGGGTAACTGAGGATCACTTCACTAAGCGGGTACAGCTTGAGTAGAGGCCTGGTGGAGGTAAGATAGTTGTGCATCTGGATACCTGGAGAAAGAG
This sequence comes from Galemys pyrenaicus, assembly GCA_019455555.1. Classification (NCBI taxonomy): domain Eukaryota; kingdom Metazoa; phylum Chordata; class Mammalia; order Eulipotyphla; family Talpidae; genus Galemys; species Galemys pyrenaicus. Next base: position 2,019,910 of record JAGFMF010012216.1, read on the forward strand.
TATTCCAGGTGGAAGAAGCAGTCAAGTCCAGACTGGAAGCAGTGGTTCTGGATGACAAGAGAATGTTGAGGCGTCTGAAATGGAGTGAACTGAGGAGAGCAGTGGCTGGTGGAGTGGACTAGGCTAGTGGGTACCAGGCCTATAGGTTAGGCAGTTTGGCTATTTATTTTAGTAAAAGGTGAAAAGGAAAAGCCACTGCAAAGTTTTGAGCAAATAAATGTCACAATCTGATTAAGAGTTTCTTCAGTCTGGATGCTTGTGGAGAATGGATCATAGAATCACAAGCCAAAGCTGGCAGGCCAATCAGAATAGTGTTTGTAACGTTCCACTTAGAGGTGATGATGGCTCAGGCCAGTCAGCAGTGGACAGGTGAGTCGGCAGTATTCTGAGTGTGTTACTCATGTGGTGGCAAAAAGATCTCTGCATCCCAACTGAAGATGGGGTGACAATGGGTCACTGATGACAATGAGGTTTTGGTCTGACATTCAGAAAAAGGGCAGTCATCACCTGAGATGAACACGACGATGGGCAGAGCAATTTTGGAGGGAGAGGTAATTGATCTTTTACCCCCCACATCTATCCAGCCCATCAAAATCCATACTACAAAGAAAACCAGCAACAACCAAAATAATAAAAGCACCTAACACTCACACAGACACCTATTATGTTCTCTTGCTCTGTGAAACATTGTACTTGCAAGACCTCATTCAATGCTGAAAAGAAAACATCACACAGTTTTAATATTATATGTTTACCATCAAAGGAAACTAAGGTCAGTGGATAATGGGAGGTACTCAAGGTGACACAGACATTCGACAACACACTGGAATAGGACACGGAACATTTTGGCTCCAAAGTCTGAAACCCTGACAACTGTCATAACCACAAATGCATATATAACTCGCTGACATGTTGCTCAATGCCTGCTGCTATTGTTCAGGTTCATTTCCTTTCACTCTTTCTTGATATAGCTAATGTAATGGTCTCATATCTGATATCCTTTCCTCTAATTTTGCTACTTTGCTATTGACCAGAGCAGAAATCTTTATAAAAGTTTCCAAATTAATTACATCATTCTTTTGCTTATACCCTTCAATGCTCCCACATTATCTACAGAATAAGATCAAACCTCCCTACCAATTACTAAGACCCTCTGGCAGGCACAGTTGGTTGCTCATTTAACAACCAGCCCCTCCCACCCTTGCCAACAGCACCCTGTGCTGGCCACGAGCCCAGACCCAGGGAGTGAAGCTCTGTCACCAAGATGGGCATGGCAGACACGTGACCGCTCAGCCGTTGCCTGTGCCTCCTCTAGGGGCGAGCCCGCAGCTCTTCTGCTCGTGAAACAAGAGCGATGTCATCAGACAAAATCCATAGTGTCCAGTGAAATCCTAACTTCAGTTAAGTAGCTAACTACTTTCAGTATAAATCTCTCCCAAATATTACTCTAAACAATGTTTATTGTTTATTTGAAATTCATATTTCATTATCTTTTTTTCACTCATTAAGCTTGGCAATCTTTAACAAAAAGAGAAGTCTGCTTGGAGTTATGGAAATATTTTGTCTTTCTTACAAATGGAGAACTTGAAAAGGTGGCCCCTTATAACCCTCACATATGGGACTCTCTTCTGGGGTACTCTAATTATGCTTGTTGCTATGGCAGCCATCTTGAAATAATGAGGCAAAAGCCAAGAGAATGTCAGACTTTTGAACCCAGTGCCCTAATGTCTATTGAAATAGATCTGGAGCCACTGATTTCCACATGCTAATTCGAATCTCCTATTAGACAGGTTAACTATTACTGGCCACTGATGCTGTCTTAAGTGATGAAGGCAGTTAATATTTGAGTCTTTATCTCTTAGCTCTACTCTCACTATCATCAACTAGGAGAGTGTACCTTCTAGATTATCCAATTTGCAAATTGGAAAGTACTTGCAATTCCTGAATATTTTATGTTTCCTCATGTAGGTTGTTAAGAGAACAAATATGCTTCCATAACTCACTGACGTCTTCACATATTTAGTGAGTATGTAAAATGGTTTTTAGGCACCATTATGTGCTAGGAATAAACAGTGAATAATCTGAAAACTGCCCTTGCCCTCGGTGAGTGCACAGTCTGGTAAAGCACCCAGGCTTCAAAGAAATAATCATGTTATAGTTCATTTAAGTTTAATGGCAAATACGCTAAAGGAAAAATATATAGGGTATAAAACAATAAATCAGGGTTAACTGAACTTAAAAGGGATAGGGGACAAGGGTCAAATAAAGTTTTTTCTAAAGAAGGAGCATGCATGCTAATATGGTAAGGGACATCAGTATCTGGCCACAGACAGTTCAACAAAATGACAGGGGAAAGAAGCAGTCGGTATGAGGACAAAGGCAGCTGCTGGGAGGAGAAGGCCGAGGCAGCATGTCAGAGGGTTCTGCATAGCTGCTGTGCATCCCCTGACCAAAGATGCCCACACGAAGTCCTGAGCAACTGTGCACCTGCTGCCTTTGTAACCCAAGGGACACTGCTGGTGCGATGCAGTTTAGGGCCTTGGGATGGAGGATTTCCCCAGGTTTTCAGGTGCCAGCAAAGGAGCCACTGAGTGCTTCTAAGAGGGTAGCAGGAGCACTGAAGTCAGAAGAAGGGTTGTGACCGTGGGCAGAGGCGTGGCGGGTATGGCTGCCTGCCCAGGGCACCTCAAGGACAGAAGACCGCCTCTTAAGGCTGGAAAAGCCACCCACATGCATGCCGAGGACAGCCTCCAGAAAGAGCACAGCACTTCCAACTCCCAATTTAGCTTCCTGGAACTCCTTTGAACTTCTGCCTCCAGAATTAGAAGATAACAAACTTGTGTTGTTGTGCGTCACCGAGGGAGCAGTGATGGCCTCAGCAACCGCAGGGAACTCTCACTGTGGGAGGCAGCGGGGGCTCAGCAGGAGCATGAAGCAAGGGCTTCAGGAAGAAAGGGCTTGGGGAGAGCCAGGGCTGTTGTTCCAATGTGCTGAGCCCAGGAGAACCTCTTCAGAGGTCGTGGATCGCGTGGTTGGCGTTCTTAAAAACTCACCACTCTGACGGATGGATGGAAAATGGGTTAGAAGAGCAAGGCTGGGAGACCCGTCAAGAGGGCAGTCTGCTCCAGAAGTGACGGTGACACACAGGAGAGGCCATTTAAGGGCGGGGGCAACTGAGTTTGAGAGACTTGTGTAGTGTAGTGGAGAAGAGGGTGATGGATTCGACTCCCAGTCTCTTCCTTGAGCAAACTGCTGGAATGGGGTGATTATTGGTGAAAGAGAGAAGATGCAGACATGGTCTAGAGCTTGGGGAGATCGTGAGATCAGCACCAGTGATGTGGAGAGAGCTGCAAAATGTTCAGTGGCACCTGTGAGCAAGTGAGAACATGGGAACACATGTTTGGGTATTTGGTTGATGCTGGGACCGTGGCAGTGGATGGTAACAGCCAGGGTGAGGACACAGAATGCAAAGGAATGAATCTCAAGGTTGCGATGTCAACACTCACAGCTCCTGCGGGACAGGCATGGGCATTGCAGTCCACAGTGGAGTTCAGGGGCTGAGGGATTTATTAAGGCTCTTCCTGTCCCGGCAGCACACACTTCCTGCCAGGCTGCCTAAGCTGTTTTGCCTGCAAGGGGAGAATTGAGCCATTACAACAGACGTTTCAGCCCATGAAACCTTTTCCATCTGACCCTTTATAGAAAAAAAAAAAAAAAAAAAAGCCACCATAATGGAGAAGTTCGCATAAGTGAACTCAGGGATGGTCAAGAACAAACCCCTTTGGGACTGTTTTGCTGGTCTCTACTTCAGAGTTTGTTCTGCTGTCCCCTCCTCCTTCTTCCCAAAGTGGATTTCACACCACAGTGGCTGTCCCCATATCTAAAGATCTTGCAACTTGCCTGAATCTTTTCAAGGAGATGTGAGTTCCTTGAGAGGGGGACCCTCTCTGCATCCACAGAGACTAACAGAGCCCAGTATATGCAGAGGGGGCTTCCACCGTGTTTGCTGTTCGATGAATTTCCACTGTCAACTCAGTCATCAAGCAACAGATTGATCCTTGTTTAATGGAGGATGTTTAGGAGGTCAAGAAACTCAAGCTTTCTTGATCAATGGCAAGAGAAAATTGAGTAGAGCTCCTGTCCCTTGCTGGGAGAATAAGACACGGTGTTCAGTCAACTACAAAGAGTCTGTTTAATAACAACATGGAAGATTTTACAGATGCTGCCATGATCGTGTGTGACCGCTTTCATCATCTAGCCCCGCCCCCTGGCCAGTGGGTAAAAAACTCAGACTTTTGGGAGATGTTCCACCCCTGAGTGAGAACTTGGGCATTTTCTCCAGGAAAACATTTTCTGGAGAAAAGAAAGATATTCTCAGAGCTAAAAAAAAAAAATCACAAAAGTGGAATAATATTTTAGAGACCATAGTTATAATTAATATTTTTATCAGAAACATGTGAAACTAACACCCAAAATATATACATGTGTGAATTAGGATTCAGAAATACCTGGTCGTGTTTAAAATTTCAAATGACACACGGACCTGGATTTTACACCAGCACATCCACTCCGCTCAACATGTAACACATATTTTGGAAATTATTCCTTGCCCAGATTTTTTCCTCCCCATTAAAAAATAAGCCCTCGATCTTGGTGTTTGTTTACTCTGAGTGCTCTCAGCTGTGGGAAGACGGATGCAGAGGCATCCCTGTCAGGGTCATACTACTCAGACACATGGCTTAGCAACTAGGGTGGTCCAGTCACCCTGGATTTCCCTGGAGATAAGTAATAAATCCCTGATATATGCCATTTCTTTATGGGAATTACTGCTCTGGGGCCACATTTGTGTGAGTTCCTTTGGAACCTTCCACTGAACATTCAGTCTGGAATAAATTGCCTGTCACCCCCCAGACGCTGGCCCATGTTCCTTCTGCATATTTCTTCTCATTAAATTCAAAGCGAATTTAGTTTTGCTTCCTGTATGTCTATTTGTCTTAGTTATTTACACTGTCAGATAACCAAATCACTACTTCCTTGTATGCAGCAGGAAAGACTGATTTAGCGCCTGGTCTAGAGGGCTTACCTGGTGTGCGCTGGGCTCACCCAGGCATCTGTGGTCAGTTTCAGGTAGGACAGGAGATGCTGCTGTCACCGGATCTAGGATAGTGTTTGCTGGGATGACTTAGCTCTGTTCCACATGCGTCATCTTCCAGCATGAGCAGAAAATCCCAAGTATATCCGCATGTCCACGCAGAGAAAGAGAAACGAAAGAGCAACAGGCAAACATGGCTGTAATGTCACATGTTCAAGGAGTCCGGGGTCAAAGCTAGAGATCTGAATGGAGAGCCAAAGATGGAGCAAGTCCCAATGCCTGGGCCTCGGAGGAGACCACAGGTGACATGGCAAAGGGCAGGTGTGTCATACAGGACCGAGTTAGAACCCTGTTAGTGCGCATCTTCCATCATGTTGAGGTCTCAGTGGCAGTGTTTTTCAGCTGGGACTGGAACTAAAGTATCTGGGCACAAATCCCAGTTCCTGCATTTAAAATCTGTGCAGATGATTACTAGAGTCCTCTGTGCCTTGGCTTCCTTATTTATAAGATGGAAATAATAATATGATACACCACTGAGGTTTACTTAAAGGTTTTAATGTGTCTTTACATGCCAATATCTCGGAATAGCCCACAACACAAAGAAATGCTTCATTTCATTACTGTTATTATTTTTGTTGTCATTATCACTAGCGCTGCTCCTGCCAGGACTACCAGTATCATGTGGCTTAGAGCTGAGACTCAAGAATTAGAATTAGATTTTGAATTAAATTATGATCGGCATAAATGAAGCTAGAAGAGTCTATCAGAATAAAGCTTTCTGACTACACCAAATCCTAATTTTAGCAGCTCAGGTATAAAAGATGAAATTCAGCGCTTGGCAGTCCGGTGCAGGTGTCCCTAATCAAGGACCTCGTCCCTCTGTGCACCTAACTTAGATGGAGTCCAGATAAACGCTCAGTCTTTGCAGGAGGCAATGTTTCCAAGGGCTGCTGCACGGTCTTGCAGATGACGGCGTGGAGAGACCAGTGTCACTGTGTCCTCAGTGCTCTTTCAAAAATAAAGACCTTCCCACCTAGCTGCTGGGGACAGGCTCAGCCAGCAGACAAGCAGCCTTCAGCGCTCCCTGGGAACTGACTCATCTGCCCAGAGCTGCTTGTCCAGATCACAGCCAGCATCCACGGGCAGATGACAAAAGGATCATGAAGACTTGGTTCTCTTACCCAACACGGCAGTGCTTGAGTGTTCGCCCATCTGCACAACTGTTGAGAGGTTGCCTTTGAGACTGCTTCTTTGTCTTGCCATACCTCGATTCTCCTCCACCTTCTTCAGCTGCTGACGCCAAGGGGATCACCCAAACCTCTCCTAAACTGCAGAACTTCGTCCTGGAGTAAGCTTTCTGGCGCTCCCACCTGCAAAAGGCTGCAAGAAAGCTCAGTGGACCATTTTGAGTGATTCTGTGACATCCTCACAGAGCCACCAGCAACATGTTTGAGGAACAGCTGTTTTATGTCTTAATTTTCAATGTCTGCCTCATCATGGGAAGACAGTTTCCTGGAAATAACCTTTACATCTTACTTTTATTGGTGGGGGAGTATAGCTGATCCTGATTCATTATAGCAGTTCCCAGAGAATACCATGCCACTATCCCAGGAAACAAAGTTGGGGGCACAGTCTGTTCCCCCAGTGCTGCTGTTCTCCACACCTTGTACACAGCAGGTGTTCGCAGGATAAACTGGAGACTGGCGAGAGGAACAAAGCCTTCTAGCCTGGAAGTCTTTTTTACCCTGAATGCTCTATAATTATATGTTTGATAATTATTCACAAAATAAAACCAAACACTGAAATGACAGTCTGGGGGCTTCTGCTTTTCACACAAGAAATCCCGGACTGTGGAAAAGATCATTTTGGAAAAGGGATTGAGAAATGAGCAGCAACACAGAACCCACGGAGACGGGCTGATGTGACACACCAGCTCCTGGCAGCGATCAGGCCATGGTGCAAAAGGCACGAGCACTGCTCCTTCAGAGGCTCCTGGCGTTGACCTTGTGTGAGAAGATGTGGCTGCCCGCGCGGGGCGCTCGAAGACCGTGCGTGCTGAGTGCGAAGGCCAGATGGGTGGTGAGCCCTTCCTCCTAGACCTGTCCTTGCAGTTCCATCTTGGGGTGCTGCTCCCCTCGCAGGTGCTGGGGGACAGTCATCCATTGTCAGGTTTCCAGAAACACCTGGTCATCCTTGGTATTCTTCAGGACCAAACGTCCTCCATTGCATTTGCATGTGATAGGCTCAACCAGGCTTTTCCACTGATGAAAATCCCACAGAGGTGTCTCATCCAGGCCAGGAGAGCCTTGAAACTCCTTAGTTGTGTTAAGGAGACATTAGAATTTCACCCATATTTTGTATGCTCCAGCGATGCCAAATCTCTTCTGTCTTCCATTTACTTTAACCTCATCAGCATCCTGCTAGTTTCTTCTGATAAAAGCCACCTGCATTTCCTCTGGGTGAAGGGCTCACCCATCTCACCTGGTTTCTGGTGACTGTCAGTCTCAACCCCAGCCCAGCCCAAGACCAAGTCCCGCATAAACTGGTCACCAGTCACCAAGCTTAACTAAAGGTGAGCCAGTGAGGATTAAAGTCATCACAGATAAGAGTGACACCATTTTCAATAGCAGAGGGTCTTTGCAACACATCCTCAGCAACATTTGTTGGTGCCCATCTTTTGGATAGAGGCCCTTCTCACAGGGGTGAGGTGGTATCTCATGGTGGTTTGATTTGCATTTCCCTTGTAATAAGTGATGTTAAGCATTTGAAAAACAAGATCACTAATCTCAAACTGCTAGTTTCCTGGGAACTACACCTGTCAGCACATGGGCTTCTTCCTACGGGAAGAACCCCCTTCCCAGAGTTAACGAACCAAAGTGGAAACTGAAAATTGTTTCCCATCACCTTTTTCTTCTTACCACTCGTGCTGGTGTAGCTCCGAGACGGGCTTTGCTCTCCATGGAGACTACCCGGTAGTGTCCCCTCCTGCAAGTCCCACAGAGCAAGTCTTTCCTAGTCACCACAAAACCAAAACCGGGCTTATTCCCCAGAATGTGTTTTTTGTTTTCAAACAACATGGATAGTGGAAAGGACAAAATGCAGCAATCTGTGTATGTGAATTAAGTTACTCACTTTGAACTTTTACATTGATTTCAGAGGGAAACTGCCTTCTTCACTTTTCCCTTATTTTCAGTTATTTTTTTAAAGATTCATTTATATAAGAACTGGGATAAAGATGAGAGGTGCAGGGGCTGAGAGAATTCACCAGAGACAGAGTGGGGAACAGAACAGGCAGATCAACAGAAATACACTGCTGAGGGGAGCAGCCGGAGACAGGAGTAGGTCAGAGGCACTGTGTGGGTAGGCTCCGTGTGGGTCAGCTGCCTAGTCAGGGATTGAACTCGCGCTGCAGTGGCTGTGATAGCTTCATAGTGGGGTGCTTAAACCCTGAACCACCAGAGAGGTACAATTTTAAGTTATTATATTGGGTAGACTCTCATCATCTGTGTGACTGTTGAGACTTTAATGACACTATTTCAGTCACCCAGTCCCCAAGGATTTGCTGCCTCTCCTAAGTACATGTGGAAGGTGACACCTCAAAGAGGCACTGAACAAAAAGTTGCCTTAGACTCAAATTGCTAATGAAAAAATGCTGATTGGACTCAGCATCACGGAAGAAAATGCTCTTATAGAAATTTCCAAGAAGAAAAAATGTGGGAAAATGCAGAACTTACTTCTCCCCAACATAGTGAGAATTCTAATTTGCTACCTGTACCTAGATCTGATCCCCGTGACACTGCATGAAAATTTGATTACATATTTATTCAGTTGATTTAAGACATGGATGAGTGAAAAGTGGGTTCACTTAATTTGCACGAAATCAAAGGGAAAGGTGTGTAGATGCGATAATATTCTACCTTGAACTATTTAGTTTCATGAGTGATCTGAATCCAGATATATTTATAATATATATGCTTATTATACATTATGTAAATTACACTTATATCCAATATATAAGTTATATGTAACATTCACATAATGCATATGGTTGATATGTGTGCAATATATATTATATACTTTACATATATTTATGATTATGTTGTATGTAATGTATAACATAGATGATGGAATATAGATCATATGGGTCATGGAATTGGCCACATTAGTCTGGCCAGATTTGGGTAGATGGCAAGAGATATGTCTTTTTTTTAAGATTTATTTTTATTAATTTATGTATACAAGAACTGGATATAGGCCAGAGGTGCGGAGGGTGAGAGAACTCACCAGAAAGAGTGGAGAGCAGAACAGGTGGATCTACTGAAGCACACTGCTGAGGGAAGCAGTGGGCGAGGCAGGAGAGGTCTGCTGCGCCATGTGGGTCCCTCCCTGGCTGGTGACAGCTTGACAGCGCTGAGACTTCATTGCTGCACCACCAGGGACACACTGTTTGAGTTGAGTCGGTAGCCAGTTCTCTTAGGAACACTCACATTACACTGTTCAGCATGAGTGTCTTATTTTGTGTTCCCCTATATGTAGAAACCAAGACAAAGTTTTAAGTGTAAACTGTTAATTTAGGAACTGAAGAAACTCCTCACAGGTAAACAAGGAAGCGAACAATAGGAGGGGCTGCAAATGCTTTTATGTTGATTTCCTCACAGGCAGCTAGCGAGAGTCTATTCCCACACTGTCAACTCTGCAACTAAGGTGAAGCGTTTATCTCCGTTATGCCACCTGAGCATCATGGAGACTGGGTTACTTATGCAGCAGACCCCTCTGGTGGTCTGAGGCTGCCTCAGGTGGGACGTGCTGACTGCCTCCTGGCTCATCTGGTGCCGCAGGTGTCCTGCAGCGGTGAGGTTAACATGCAGCATGGAAGGGCACCCAAGTCAAGAGTGGTCAGCGAGTTCATTCCAACATCTTTCTACATCCAATGATCAGGTGCTCGGTCAACATATCCAAAGTGCGAGCAGTGGGTTTCTAAGCGCTGAGTCAAGACAGAGGAGGAGAAAGATGTGATTGGAGACCAGAGTTCTCCAGCATTTCTGCCTGTGGCCATATAGATCCCTTTCTGAATGGGCATTCAGCTTTCAGGCAGGTGTGGCTGGATGGATCTGACTAAAGCCCGGGCAGAAGGGACCACTCTGGCACTTTCCTCCTCGCCGATCTGTCAGTCTGTCTGCTGGAAAGCAGGTTGTACCCTGCCAGCTGCCTTTGAGCGACTGCCCTTCACGTACCCTGATGACACTCATCGCAAAACTCCGTCTGTTCCCATGCCTGAAGCAGACACGAGCTGCTCTCCTGTTGCCATGGGACTGTGTGTTTATGCCCTTCATCTTTGTCTTACGTGATAGCGCATGAGGTCTCAGTGGCTGGCGCATTCTTGCAAATCTTTGGCCACCCCTTGGCTAGCATCAGCCACCCTGCATCAGAGCCCCTGTGCACCTTGCTGTCTGGTGGCTTCAGGTAGAGAGCAGCTTGTCACAGGTGTTAAGCACAGGTAAAGGGGCATGTCCCATCTCATCTAAGGCTGGGGTATGTACAGAGACTGGGCAAATATTAAGCAGATATCCGAAGGCCTCTAAGGTTAGGGCTAGGTCTACCTGTCCAGTTGGGAGTATGTATTTTTCCATTCATTGACCAAATATTATCACAAGTTTTTTCTGACCTCACCAGGCACTGGGGATTCAGCGTGGAGAGAAGACTATTGAAGGAGAGGTTCAGACAGAGAGTTGACAAAGAGAAGTCACAATAGGGGCATGGCAGAGGTGAGGAGCAGGGAGAGGACACATCGTTAGGTGCAGGAGAGCCTGGGGCTTGTGACTTTCAGCACCACTTCCTTGTGCTTGTCCATCGGAAGGAGCACCAGGTACTGAGTCACCGTAACCCTCTTCCACTTGAACCTGCTAATGTTTAAGATACCAGAGGATGAATGTTTGCTAGCATAGGCTAAATGTTCAGGAATAACAAAATTAAATGATCCAGGTAAGAAAAAATGTCAAAAGCACCCCTTCTACCTTCACATCTCTACAGACCGCCCCGTCATTTCTTCACCACTTGTGTTCAGAACAAGTCTCTGACATTATCGCCTCAGAGATGGGGAGTCTCCCAAATCACACTACCTGATTGATGATTTTCCTTTAGAATAATTCTGTGACTGCTCTCTTGTTGGCTGCTGTGTCATGTTTTATGTGTCTTTGTTAGAATCTCTAGACTTTACACTTCAAAGAAATCTAGGACCCCAAAGAAATCTAAGGCTCTTTAGGGTCCCCAAGGAAATCTAGGGTATTCCAGATTTGTGTTATCTAGGTATCCTGAGTTATTAGTGACTACATCAGATGGGTGGATTGTAGGTAGAAATGAAGTATCAGGGTCTCCCTGGTGGTGCAAGGGGTTGGCTGTGGGGCTTCCACAGCCGCTGCAGCACGGGTTCAATCCCTGGCCAGGGAGGAGACCCATACGGCACAGCAGACCTCTCCTGTCTCCCCGCTGCTCCCCTCAGCAGTGGATTTTAGTCAATCTGCCTGTTCTGTTCCCCGCTCTATTTCTGGTGAATCCTCTCACCCCCCACACCTTTGGCGTGCACCCCAGCTCTTGTATAATAAATAAATAAAATCTTTAAAAAAACCACAAAATGAAATATCACTTCCTACTCAGCTCATGTGGGAGCTCAGTGCACGTCCTAAACTGCCCTCCCACAGTCATGCAGACCTGACAGAACATGCTCCATCCTGGTGGACCAGTTACGAGACTGCACACTGTGCATCACCCAGGGCCACGCCAATGGAGCAGAACCCTCCCTCCCCTGTCAGTATCAGCCAGCAAGGGACATGTGATCTAAAGAAGCTGTGGTCATAATAAGCCACTGGAGCAATACCTTCCTGTTCTAGCTACAGCATACTGTAATCCCGAAGCTCCTTAAGTCCCAAGATGCATATTGTTAGAAAAGGAGTGACAACTTCCTGAAACTAGGGGTAGTTCTCAGAGTCCCCTACTTGAGAGGCTGATTTTCCTACAGCATTCGTGTCTGCAGGGCTTGGCTTCTTTATGATGCCTCAGTTGATCATCTGACTGTGGTTATGTCCTAGTAACTCTTGTCCCTTCCCTCTAAAAATACTCTGAGGACTCCAGCTCTGCCTGGACATCCTCACATATTTTTCCTCTAGTGCTCATTTTGCTATTTAATGACAGACCTCCACACAGTTTACCTTTATTCCAAAAACAGTGCCATCTTCTGTGCACGGAGACTGTCCCCTCTTGGAAGGAAGGCCCATTTCTGATATGACAACGTGCTCGAAAGAATCAGATAGAGGGCCTCCCCTGGTGGCGCAGTGGGTTAAGCGGCGCACTACGAAGCAGATCGCAGCCACTGCAGCACGAGTTCGATCCCTGCTGCCGGCCAGGGGGGGGACCCACATGGTGCAGCAGACCTCTCCTGCTGTGCCCGCTGCTCCCCTCAGCAGTGTACTTCTGTTGATCTGCCTGTTCTGCCCCCCCACTCTGTCTCTGGTGGGTCCACTCACCCCCCACACCTCTGGCCTGTGCCCCGGTGCTTGTATGCATAAATAAATAAATCTTTAAAAAAAAAAAAGAATCAGATAGAAGCGCCTTGATCACAGATATGGGGGTGCTGGGGCAGTTCACCATCAAAGTGGAGCACAAGGCGGCTTTCCTACGGGTATATTAATAAAGCATCACCAAGCATTTCTAATACCTCTCTCCTTGGGTGTGGAGGGGATTCACGGGTGCATGTGAGTTCGCACAAGAGCTCTCTCACAATTACACCTGGTTTGGACTGTTAAATCAGAGGCAGTTTGCCCCGGCTTTCTGAAAGAAAGAAAAAAAGGATCCGTCCCTGAGGAGAAATCCTAATGCTTAGCACATGAGACCTTTGACTTGGTCATGCATTCAAGTATACAAACGTCTCCTCTGTTGGGTAAATATTCTGAAAATCCCTGAAATTTCACCAGCCTTAATTTGACTTGATTAACCTTATGAGCTCTGAGAAAACAGCCTGAGTTTCCTCTAAGAATGTAAAGGCCTGAGGAGAGAATAGAAATGAAAATGAGGGACGATCTGAGGAGCCTGGAGCACGTCCCAAGCTCCAGGGAGGCTGCAGCAAATGCGGTGCCAAATTCCAGAAACCGGGCTGACGTGGCAAACCAGCCCCACTCCTCAGACTGATCCGGGCAGAAAGGGCACCAACACTGGCACGGACAGTGCCCAACAGTCACTGCGTTCTTCGCCCGTGCGCACGAATGCAAGACTATTCAGGTGCAGAGAACATCAGGGATGTATTTAACAAACCAGGGAAAGCACAGTCACTGAGAACACAAACGGCCGTTTACCTCGCCCAGAGCAGTGTCCAATGTTTTAAAGTCCTAAACAAAAGGCTCGAGGAGGGCGTCTTCCCGCCGCTAAGGCCTCGAGCATGCGGCGGCCAGAGCCGGGTCCAAATCACGAGACAGCAGAAGACACAACCCGAGACGCTCCCGGAGCTGCGGGACGCCCCAGCACAATGCACACTCCAAGCAGCAGCTGCGGAGGCGCAGCACCCCCACAAACAGCCACACCGGCTCAGCCTGCACGCGGTTCCAGGTCCTGCCCCATGGGAGCAGCTCCGGTCCTCCACTACCTGCGAGCCTCGCAGATGTCCTTCTCTGAGCCTGGCTGCTGGAAGATGCTCCACAGCCTGCAGAGGCCCGGGACAACCCTTCTGGGAGGCCCGCACAGTGGGGCCAGGAAAGGCTGACCCCGCAGTCCCTGAAGATCCGAAAGCACTAAAATCCGAAGCTCAATTCCAGAGGCTGCTTCTGCAGTAGCTGATCTTTCTTATCAGACTCTGCCCACACTGCTACTTTGTATTTCTCCTAGGGCTATCCATCCTCACAGCATCCCCTCCAGGGGGCGCCACCTGCAACAGTCTTTGGCTTTAGTGGGACCTTCCCTCCTAACAATCCTGCAAGGGAAGGATGATCCTATTGCTTTGTAAGACAAAAACAATTGAGAATTTGCACACGATGCAAAATCCTTCAAGCCTCTAAGCTTCCACAATCATGAGCCAATTCCTTAATCTATCTATGCATCTATATCTATATATAATTTTATACACACACCTCCTGTTGCTTCATTTTCTCTAGACTTGGTATTTCTTTGAAGACAGCTTTTGAGAGAGGGAAGGGGGGCGCTGGTGCAGCAATTGTGGAACTAACCTCGGTTCTGGGTGGTGGGAAGATGCTTGCAGTGTCTGGAAGTGCACAGAAGAACAGCTGCAGACCTTGGCGAGACTACAGGGGAATAGGGGCGCCTGCTTTCTTTTTTCTTGGCTAATGTGTGAAGGCTGGTTTGGGTGGCATCTGCATGATTAACTTTATAACATACGGCTTTATTGTTTCCCCAAATGTTTCCAATTTTATTACTATTAGTTACATATAATGAGTGTTACAAACCTTCCATCTTTTAACCAACACAAGGCATTCTGAGTCTTTAAATTCAGCCATTTGAACACATTTATCTCAGTAGCTCATCCTACTTTAAATGTGCATTTCCCTGATAACTAAGTTTAATATGTCAGTATGTGTTAAATATCTTGGTGTGCTTCCATTTTGAATTATCTATTCAAGTCATTTGTTCATTTTAGGAATTGCCTGTTTTGATTATTCTGAGTTGTAGAAGTTCTTTATATATGCTGAAAATAGGTCCTCAGTCAGATAAATATCATAAAAATATTTTCTTCAATTGAGTTGACATCCATTGGCATGTGCTTGACTGAGGTAACGCTGGTTTGTAGCACTGTATACGACCAGAGCTTTAGGTCACGCTTGCCACCACTCCCCACCCACCAGCCAGGCACACTCAGCCCTTGCCACAAACCAGTGATTTATGAGAGCAAAAGCTCTGATTTTGCTAAAAAATAGTTTATCAAGTGTTTTAGTTTTTGGTTTTGATTTCATTGTTGAAACATAAGTGATAAATAAGAAAGTGCAGATTTTGATGAATTTTGATACAGCTGTGAATCTGTGAAAACACTAGCAATGAAGATAAGAGATAGCACCACCTCCCACATCTCCCTGTCCACCTTGTGGGGCCCCTGGATCCCCCTCTTCCCAGGCAGTCCCCCTTCTGCTTAGCGTATTAACTGATACTATACTCTGTTGATCAGTTTTCACCTTGTGGACTTTTGTATAAGCAGAATCACACACTATTTACTCTTTATTTGTCTGTCCAGTTTCATTCAGTCTAATTATTTTGACATCCATCCATGCTGTTGGGTATATCTGCAACTTATTCTTTTATTTCCAAGCAGTTGCATTATATGGGAAGAGCCACGTTTGTTAATTCATTCCCATGTAGATGGAACGCGTATAGCTTCTGGTTTGGGATCATGACAAAGAAAACTGCTACAAATACCTGTGTACAACTCTGGCTTAACCATTCATTTTTGCAATACTTTCGATTAGAATATATGGGGATAGGTTCGGTGCTTGTTTAACTCTCAAGGAAGTCCTGAGTCAGTGTACCATGTTCTATTCCATCCTGAGAGTTCCCTCTGAGTCAGGTCCTTGCCAATATTTGGTATTACCAGTACTTTTGTCTTTAATTTTAGATATACTAATATGTGTATATGTTATGATATTAATTTACATTTCTTAGTTCACCTGCCTGTTCATCTGCCTGTTTTCTGTATGTTTAGTCTTTGAAGTGTCTGTTCAAACTGTGTACCCAAGATTTAATTGAGTCTTTTGTTACAATTGATGGATGAGATTTCTTTATATTTCCTGAATTCAAGTTCTCTATCAAATCAAAAGCTTGATTTTTCTAGTCACTTCTGTCTGTGTTTGTCTTTTTATTTTGTAAACACTGTCTATCAAAGAAAATGATTCTGAATTTGGGTCAAGTCCAGTTTATTAATATTTTTTTCATGTGTGTCAAGTTTTTGATGCTGTCAGTGAAGAAATTGCCAGGGCCAAGGTCGCACATGCTGTCATTCTGTTTCTCTAGTTTCTGGTTTTAGAGCTTTAGATTTTGCAATTATGTGCATAATCCAATTAGAATTAGTTTTAGCATGTGGGAAGACGTAAAAATCTTAAGTTTACATTTTGTATAGGGATATTCAAATATTCTAGTAACATCCATTGAAAAGCTTATGTTCGCCATTGAATTGACTTTGTAACTGTCAAAAAGAGCTGACTATATGCTTATCTCTCAATTCCCTTTTCTGTTTCACTGATTTATTTATACTTCCACCACCAGCACACTATCGTGATTAACATTGCTTTATAAAGTTTTGAAGCCAGATAGTTTAAACTCTCAAATCCTGTCCCTTTTTATTTCAGCCTGTTTTAGATATTCTAAGTTCTTTGCGTTATCACATGAATTTTGAATCAGCTTCTTAATTTTTATAAAATGTCGTGCTAGAATTTTCATAAGGTTGCATGGAAACTACAGAATATTTTTTTGGAGAATTGACATTTTAAAATATTGAATCTTTTAAACTCTGTAACTCTCTCCATTCATTTAAATATTTTAAATTTATTTTACCAATATTTCAGCTTATAGATTGTCAGATTTACCCACAAATATTTCAACCTTTGGTGCTACAGAAAATAGCATTATTTGAATTTTAATTTCTGACTGATTTATACTACTGATTACCCTTCCCTGTCCCCTCTTCCCTTCTGGTAAACATTAATTGGTCTTATAGTCCAAAAGTTCATTTTTATTTTACTTAGCTCATTTCTTTGTTTATTTCCACTGGGTACCACATATGTGTGATATCTCATGCTGTTTTTCTGTGTGACTTTTCACTCAGCATAATTTCCTCTTGGCTCATCCTTCCTCTTTACATATACATTTTAATTTATATTCATGGCATAGTTATAATGACCATTTTGATCCCTGCCCACTATTTCTATTTTCTCTATCATTTGTGAGTCTGCTTTTATTGACTGGTTATAGGCATACTTTTTCTGCTTATGTGTATGGCTTATCACTTGTGATTCCAGGTGGAGCATTATAAATGAAGTACTCTTAATATCAAGAATTTGTCACCTTTAGAGCACTGAACTTTGTAAAATGTTATATTGATATGGCTTCATCTTCAGAGCCTTTATTTCAAACTCTGTTCTGACAGCTCTAAACTGCTTTCCTCTAGGCCTTGTTTGCCCTCCTGCTAAACATTTGCCTTCTTAAGACCACTGCAAGTTGGGGCACAAGGGGCTAAGTGCCACACTATGAAGCATCCTCAGCCACTGCAGCATGAGTTCGATTCCTAGCCAGGCAGGGACCCACATGGCACAGCAGACCTCCCCTGCCTTGTCCACTGCTCCCCTCAACAGTGCATTTCAGGGGATCCACCTGCTCTGCTCCCCACTCTGTCTCTGATGAATCATTAACCAACCCTAGTTCTTGTATGCAAAAGTAAATAAATCTTAAAATAGGGTCAGGGGAATTCTAATGTCTTCCAGTCTTTTTAACCTCTAAGAATTTTCTTTAAGATTTTATTTATGCATACAATAGCAGAGCACAGGCCAGAGGCAAGGAAGATGAGAGGATTCACCAGAGACAGAGTGGGGAGCAGAACAGGCAGATTGACTGAAATGCACTGCTGTGCCATGTGGGTTCTCTCCCTGCCCAGCACGCTGCAGTGGCTGCAAAGCCCCACAATGCTGCGTCCAACTCCTTGCACCACCAGGGAGGCCCCACCCTCTGAGAATTCTTTGACTGATAGTTACCTGGTCCTTCTCTGTCAAATTATGTTCTACACATGTAAATCTCAGTAGTCCACCATATGCTCAGGTGACTTGTTACACAGATTTTTAGAGATTATGTGTTTGTGTTCATATGTGTGTGTAGCTTTCTCTTTTATAGTATTCCACTTGCAGATAATAACTGTCTCAGCTTCCTCAAACTTCTATTTTTATCTGCTCATCTGAGACCTCTGTGTCCTGGGCCATATTCTGGAACATGCCTCCAGGCAGAAATCCAGGGTGATTCACCTTGTTTACTGTTCTCCCAGGCCTAATGGCACAGCACAGCATGCTTCTCATTGTCTAAGCACAGCTTTTCATATATCTTGTCTAGCTCTCAAGCTACTCAGGGAAGGAAATCAGTCTCTTAACACTTACTCCAACATGGCCACAGTGTATTCCTTCAAATTCATTGGTATCATTTGAATGTTTCAGCTGAATAAATAACATTCAAAGAATATTCCTTCTTTCTGACTATGCAACCACTTGGTTTTGCATTTCAGGAAGAAAATCCCCAAACACTGGTCAACAACCAGCATTTGGAAAATTCTTACCCTGTGTGAAGCATGAATAAATACTCAACATCCAATATTTCCTCTCCCCTTGTGACAGTACTATGGAGGGAGGGATTATTGCCCTGTTTTTCAAAGGAGGCAGGTGAAGGTTAGGTTCCTCCTGAAGACTAGGTGGTTGAAGTGCATCTCAAAAGTCAGCAGGAGTCAAACCCGTGATTTCTCTTAACCCACCTCTCGAAATGCATGCTGCCTGCTTTCCCTGAAGGAGGCAGGGTGCCTAGAAAAAGAAATGCAGATTCACTTTGGACAGTAAAATTACTGACTCAAACTTAATATGCATAATTGATGGTAAGCTGTTTTCTTCTTATTATTTATTTTTCCTTACAATGTTTGCTATCTTTTCTAGATGTAGACATCATAGAATTCCCACCACCCATTCACCTGTGCACCATCACCACAGTCCCTTGTGCTCTTCCCATCCCGGCCTTGATCCCAACCCCTCCCTCTTCCTGCAGATGACTCTGATTTGTAGTTGTTTGTTTATTTTGTTTTGTTTTGCTGTTGTTAATGTAATTATTATTATTTTTTCCTTGATCCCCTCTATTCCTCTTATAAGCGAGACCATCCAGTATTTTTATTTTTCCTTCCCACTTACTTCATTGAGCACCATCCCTTCAAGCTCCATCCATTTTTCTGCAAATGGCTCTAGTTTACCTTTTCTGATTGCGGGATGACATTCCATTGTGTATATGTACCACATTTTCTTGATCCAGCCGTCTATTTTTGGACATTTGGGTTGATTCCAAGTCTTACCTTTTACAAATAATGCTGTGATGAACATAGGGGTGCATGTATTGTTTTGAATTAATGTTTTTAAGTTGGATATAACATAATGAAAGAGAAATCTCTTACATAGTTTACTTTCTGTATAATAATTCCTTATTCCACCAGTCATACCCTCTGCTGATAATGCTGATATCCAATTCTCTTCTTATATTTTCTCTTGGGAATATACTAAACCAGAAATCTAGCAAAATGCTTAGCCTTCCTTTGTCCTCCAACCCTTAATCTTTTCTTTTCCCTGTGATATAGAGCTTGCCTTTCTTCTATCCCTACATTTTCTAAGGCTGTATGCTGCTAATGACAGTGGAACTTCAACACCTCAACACCTTTCTTTCTCAACTACTCCTCTCTGGCGATTCCTTGTCCAGCACAATTTATTTTCTGTTCTATGGATAATGAGATTATTCATGGTCAGGCCAAATCACCTGGGATTAAAATTGGTTCTCTGGCTGGCTGCCTTCTCCAGCACTTTAAGATTGATAAGACAATGCCTGTCTCCTGAAGCTCATCTCTTTCTCACAGGTTCTGAAGTGAAGAAATGAATGAATTCATATGTTAATTCAAAAAGACCACTCCTATGGGGTCTCCCTGATGGTGCAAGGGGTTGAGGCGCAGCACTGTGAAGCTATCAGCAGCACTGCAGCACGAGTGTGATCCCCAGCCAGGGTGGGTGACCCCCAGGGTGTAGCAGACCTCTCCTGTCCCCCTGCTGCTCCCTTCAGCAGCGTATTACAGTAGATCCACCTGTTCTGCTCCCCACCCTGTCTCTAGTGAATCCTCTCACCCCACACCGCAGTATCCAAGTTCTTGTATGCATAAATAAATAAATCTTTAAAAAAAAAGAATGATACTCAGAAGCTCATCTAGCTCTTGTTAATTCATCAAAGATGAAGCGTGTTCTGGGGACGCCTTCAATGCACGGTGACCCAGCTCCCTTGCCCACCCCCATCATGTGCCTGTATTTGTAACAATGCTAAACTTACTATTTTTAAATTTTATTTTATGCATCAGGATCACTCCACTTCTCTAGACACAGCACCATAATCCCCGGGATTTATATTACGAGATGCAGGTCTCAGCTAATGTTTCGGCTGCAGGTAACTTCCTCTCCAAGTAGAGTAAGGAAAACTTGGAGTTTTCAGATCAGTCGGTTGATGCCTAAAGTCCCTGCATAAATAATAGCAACCTCCTTTTTCACTCTGAAAAGATATCCTGGTTAGATAAAGTATGCGGTTACTTTTGTTCTAAGGACATTTTATTTAAAACAAAATTAGCATTGTTTTATTCATGTTGTAAGGTTTCCAGGGTACAGTCTTCTACGGAATGACCTTGAAGTCTGCAGGAACCTGCCTTGGTCCAGTTGCTTTGCACGTCATTTAGGGCAAGGTGGGGATTGTGTAAGGACTAATGTTGAGTTAGAATCAGATATCTCCATAGCATTATGGAATGAGCTCAAGATGACCCTCATATTGTAAGCGGGCATTATGTGGAATTTATAGAATAAATTGTGTGGAATTTATAGAATAAGAACTGCGGGCAATGATGAAGATTATTAATGGAAGCTGTTTTGGATGATAATAACTTATCCAGACCTGGGTCAAACATTTATCGAATAGGTGAAAAGTCTCCTAGAGGGATTATCTAACCCTAGTTGGCAGACAAGATCTATGTGAGCAGCAGGTGAACTTGGAGCACTCAGAACTCATTAATTTAGGAACACAGTAAAAGCAGGAATGTCCTCCGCAGTAAGCAAAAGGGAAGTACAAAGAAAGAAAAGCTGATATGACAAGCAGCACAGCCCTGTGTCTGGACAGAAGGAAAACAACCAAGTTACACAACTGTGCTCCACTGTTGATGTGCCAGGGAAACCCCAAGAAAAAGGGGTGGCCTGAATGTAAGTCCTCACCTGCCACTTGCCTAGGAATTAGAACCAAACCCAAAAGCAGACATGCAGAGAGATACAAGGCGGAGTGGGGGGGGGGGGTTAAAAGGTAGGTAGAAAGGCAACAAGAGAGAGAAATAAATGAATTGGCCAACACGTGGTCAAATACCAGCCATCCTGCTAACACGCGGCACGAGGGTGCTAGTAGGGGCCTCAGAAGCGAGACACCAGGCACATGCGCACTCAGTTATACACTAAGCATGGCCGCCTGAGTCCACCCCTACCCCCTCTGCTCAGGGGATCCAATTTAGGCCTTCTGGGACTCATGCTTCAAAGAAGCTGTATGGAAGTGGGGGTGGGAAGGATGACACCTTTCATTTCATCCCCGTTCCCACCATTTCTATAGTGATGGAGGCTTGAAGGTGCAGCCTCAGGAGACAGTCTTTTCCAGGCTTCCAGTGTGTTCAAAAGAAATAGCAACCAGTCATGAGGCATGATCCACAGATGGACAGTGAGACAAGGGGAGCACCCTGTTCCTGACCCCACTTAATTAGGAGCCCAACAGTGCCCCAAGAGGAGTAGAACTGCAGAGGGAGCCACTGGGAGAAGGGAACAAACTGAGGTACAGCAGATGACAGACACCTGAGGCTGAGACTTGCAAAACCAGAGGCAGACCGCGCTCTGAAGAGCACTTGGAAGCGGTGTCCCTCTTCATTCGGCTCCTCGAGCCACACACTTCAGGACTATGACAGGCTCAGGACTGGAGCTACTGAACCTGTTGCTCCAGCTGAGGCCACTTGCCTGGGGACATTCCATGGACCTGTGCTTTTCCACAGTCAGGGTTTCTGACAGCTGCCCCAGGGGGCCAAGATAATTAGTCCAGTGTCGGAGAGGTTGCCCCATTAGACAGAGGTCAAGCACAATGAAGAAATGAGATTTTAGAAACACATGGAAAGGAAATGGACAAGTCTTTAACAATGGGGATGCAAGATGAGATATCTGATCTGGATATCGGATCCAGCTACCTGTATCCACCTTTGCAATGTTCTAAGTAGAACAAGAAGATTTTTAACAATACAAACAGAGCATCTTTGTCTGTAAAGGGATTGAAATTAATATTTCAGGCTTACCACAACCTAGGATTCCTGACTATTATATACATCTCTGTCTTTGTCACTGAGAAAGCAGTCATCTACAAAATGTAACTGAATGAATGTTACTATGTCTCTGTCTCAATAAAACTTTATTTGTAGTTGATCAGCAGGGCCATGGTTCCCAACATTTGTTCTAAGAAGATAAATATGCATAGGTTGTATCTTTCCCTTGGGTATTATAAATACTTTGTCTTGATCAATTGCCTACTGGGGCATTTCTAGAGACTGGATTAAAGGCTGTACTTTATAAATGTAGCATAGAGCACCAATCATTTTTTTTAAAGATGTATTTATTTATGCACACAAGCACTGGGGTATAGGCCAGAAGTGTGGGGGGTGTGACAGGATTCACCACAGAGAGCGGGGAGCAGAACAGGCAGATGGACTGAAACACACTGCTGAGGGGAGCAGCGGGCACAGCAGGAGAGGTCTGCCGCGCCATGTGGGTCCCCTCCCTGGTCGGCAGCAGGGATCGAACTCATGCTGCAGTGGCTGCAGTTTGCTTCACAGTGCGTTGCTTAACCCACTGCGCCACCAGGGAGGCCCGCACCAATCATTTTGGCAAGGGTAAAATAGGAAAAAATGTATCCCTTCCTCTCTGTCCCACAAATGTTATTAATTCCTTGACTATGTATTTAGCAATAACAAGTACTAGTTTTTGGAACTATAACTTTTCTCTAGGGTTTGGAGATCATCTCATTTTTCAATTTCTTTATCAGGACTTCCATGGTAGAGTCATTTTGTCTGTGTTATAACCTCACTTGACTTCAAAAATAAAACTTGGCACTGAACTAAAACAAATACTTATGCTGTGAAGGAACTAAAGTCATTCTGGAAGAGACAGTCCAGCCATCCGGAACTCCACCTTCTGGATGAATCTAAGCAAAGCAAGAAACTGGAAAGGACTTTGAATGTTTTGAATCTTTAGCTGAAAAGGCTAAGGCATCGAGTAGAGCTTTAATTTTTGGCATTTTGAAATCTTGGTTTTAAATTACAACACAATTTAATTTTTGGATTTTAATGTGTTGGTGAGGATTTTGTGTTGAGTATGGAATTCTTTAAAGTTTAGAACATCTCTATGCTGGCATCTCTGAAATATCAACATAATGTCATTTGATTTTGCTGAAGAAGACTATGAAAACTGGCATTGACCCAGTGGCCGGGCAGGGCGTATTTTGAGATGGGAGGCAGAACAGCAACGAGCCTTTGATGATGATCTCAAATGACCTTGAAAATGTAGTGACTCCCCGAGGCATAAGCTGGTCTCCCAGTGTGGGTGACAGTGTCCACAGTCATCTGGCCTCTCTCTCTCTTTCTCTTTTCTCCTTTACTGGTGTTTTTGTTTGTTTGTTTGTCATCCACCAAACCAACATCCACCAAACATCCACCTCTGCTTATTACAGATGGAAAAACATGCAACCTTATACCTGCCTGAGATTTTTTTTCTTTAACTCTCTCTTTAACCTAAGAAGAAGAGGATCATTATACAGTAAGAGGTGAGCCACTTGTATAGTAAGTCAGGATCTCAATGAAGAAGCAAGAATAATGGTTGGGGAGCACACATTAGGACATTGTTGATTGAAAGAACAGATACATAAGTACACATCCCTTATATTTGATTTAGGGCCAGAGGAGACTGGAAACAACCAGGAAAAGAAGCCAATGACAACAGGCCTGTTTTTATAAGGTCTGCCTCCTTCTCTGTCCTTCCCTAAGCCCACGCTTGGCCCCTTGACCAGTTCTGTTGGATTGTCTTGGCATTCTTTCTTCTGTTTTCTCTAGCTTGTCTCATTGTGACTTTAATCTTTATTCAAAGTCTGCGATTAAAAGGATTATTTAAAAGAAAATATCAGATGGCAACGTTTATAGTAACTATTCAACCCCATCTTAGACATGCTGAGTGTCTCTTAAATAAAAAAAGGTTGGGATTAATCTGAGAACTAAGCCAAAGCAAGAGGTCCTCATGGGGTCACACAGTTCAAGTCTTCCTTTAGACTTCAGAGGGCTAGGGCCCCCGCCCGGCGCAAGGGGTTAAGTGCTACACTATGAAGCTGTCCGCAGCCACTGCAGCAAGAGTTTGATCCCTGGTCAGGGACTGACCCACATGGTGCAGCAGACCTCTCCTGTCTCCCCTGCTGCTGCCCTCAGCAGTGTATTTCAGTAAATCCTCCTGCTCTGCTACCCACTTTGTCTCTGGTGACTCCTCTCACCCCCACACCTCTGACCTGTACTCCAGTTCTTGATGTATAAATAAATCTTTAAAAAAATAAAAACAGAAAGCAGAGGACTCACTTGAGCACAGGCACTATAAGATGGGTGCTGGTCTGCCTTGCTGCTAAATCACAATTCCCTTCAGAACTCTGTTATCCAGAAGCACATTTCCTAGGCTAGCAAAGGTAAATAAATAAATCATGACTCTGGGTAACTTGATTTTGATGCTAATTCACGAGGCTTTCATGTGACCTGATTGACTGTACGTGCCAAACAGAAGAATCTACCCTGGAACCACGATTTCCTCCAGTCCCAGGGGATGTACTTCAGGCTCTTATGAACTGCCTTTCCGGGCCTTCCTTTCTTCTTTTTCTTCTTTCTCTGAATCATGCATGCTTTGATTAGCAGCAATCCTTTGGGCATTCTTCTCAAGGAGATTTCTTTTCTGGTCCACTATCCCCAGGTTTGTACAGGTTACTTAATAGTGCAATTAATTATTGTTTTATGGCCAGATGAAAGGTTCTTTCATTTGTTCTTTCCTCAATTTTTTTCCTGTTTGAGGGAGATGCTATGAATCACTTTTTCTAACCCATAGGAGGAGAAAAGTAGACTTTGATAAAGGTCAGGAAAAGAGAGCAAGAGGGCGAGAAATTCACTGATTATCTCCCTTGATACCTTTGTTGCCTTTTGAAAAAAAAAAAAAAAAAACAGAAATATGTCAGAATGAAGAATTTTAAAATAACATGTGTTCATGCTAAAAACATAAGCTGCATTAGCAAAATGTCAGATTTTCCCTCTTCCACAAGTATTTTCTGTGCTAGGCAGAGGTGGTAGCTCGGAAGTGTGCCTAGAGATGAGCTCTTGCAAGACCAGTTGCTGAGCTTTTCTTTCATAAGCCAAATCTGACTTTAGCTATGCTGTTCCTAATGCATCCTAACATATTTTCCTTGCCTCTGCTTATTATGGATAGAAAAACATGTACGCGGGGCCTCCCTGGTGGCGCAGTGGGTTAAGCAGCGCACTATGAAGCAAACCGCAGCCACTGCAGCACGAGTTCGATCCCTGCTGCCGGCCAGGG
This sequence comes from Galemys pyrenaicus, assembly GCA_019455555.1. NCBI lineage: Eukaryota > Metazoa > Chordata > Mammalia > Eulipotyphla > Talpidae > Galemys > Galemys pyrenaicus. The sequence continues at coordinate 2,045,431 of JAGFMF010012216.1, forward strand.
AGGGACCCACATGGCGCAGCAGACCTCTCCTGCAGTGCCCGCTGCTCCCCTCAGCAGTGTACTTCGGTTGATCTGCCTGTTCTGCTCCCCGCTCTCTGTGGTGAATCTTGTCACCCCCCCACACCTCTGGCCTGTACCCCAGTGCTTGTGTGCATAAATAGATAAATCTTTAAAAAAAATAAAAGAAAAACATGCACGCAGCCCTACATCTGCCTGACAATTATTTTTCTTTAACTCTCTCTTTAACCTAAGAAGAAGGGGATCATTATGCAGTAAGAGGTGAGCCACTTGTATAGTAAGTCAGGATCTCAATGAACAAGCAAGAATAATGGTGGAATGAAAAGCATCATAAGGGTCCAGTTAATACCGCTGCAGGCTGATTGACGCACTGAATCTAGTATGATCCGGGGGTGGTGTGCTCTTCTACTCCTTCAGTCAGGTTTTTCTGTGAAAGCAAAGATACAGACAGAACATCATGGACATCGCCATAGTCAACTCTGACTGCTCTAACAAAAAGCAATAGTTGGGAAGGCTTAAGTCACTTTATTTCTTTTAGTCTTAGAGTCTAGAAGCCCAAGCTAAAGAAGCCAGCAGTTCTGAGGAGTAACCTCTTCCTTATGTGCAAAAGGTCACAGTAAACATTGAGACATGGAGAGACCTTACATCCCTTGCTCTTTTTGAAGGTGGTGATAATGCTCAGAATTCTTTTTTTTTTAAACCAAATGACTTTTATTTATTTATTTTTTTATTATTAGTTGTATTTGACATCATTTGTAGTTCCCAGGGAGTACCCACCACCA
>JAGFMF010012216.1:2046685-2071376 GCA_019455555.1 Galemys pyrenaicus
ACATGGTTGGTTTTTTCAATGTGTGCCATTCTTACCGGTGTGAGGTGGTACCTCATTGTGGTCTTGATTTGCATTTCCCTGACTAAGAGGGATGTTGATGCTCAGAATACTTAACTGAAGTTCCAAGACTAAAGGGTGTTCATGCACAAGCAAACCAGCAGACTAGAAGGCCTGGCATGCCTTGCTTCCCCCACTGCCATGATGTTCCTTCCCTCTCTGAGGCAGAGGTCCTCCAGAGGTTATTTAGGGGTGGTCAGTGATGGATTTAGCTTGTCAAACAAGTGACTGATTTTATTGGAGGTGAGCAGATACGGGTTCCCATCATCAAAACCCCCCCTTCATGAGTTAAGTAACCCCCAACTCCTATTGGAGATTAGGATTTCAATATGTGGGTTGGAAACATCCCACCCACGTCAGACATACATCTTAAGGACTTACTTTTCCCGCACACACTTGCTAGTCCACTGGAACTTGGTTGATTCAGGTACAACCAGCTAGGCCTGCCACCAAGATGGGCTCCCTACCACGTGCCTCTGCTTCTCCTTAGATCAGGGGTTACCTGAGGCATGTTCTGGTGATGAAAGTCAGGAGCTTAAGGACACAAGCTCAAACACAAAATAAAATTTACATGATTTTTGAATCACCTCTGTTGACAACCACAGGTTGAAGCAAATCAAGTAAGCCAGTCTCCAAATTATGGGGCTGGGAAGTACCATCCATTCAATATGAAGTCAGAGGTGAGGAATAATGTATTCTGAAGCATAGCTGATCTATGAAACTTTTCTACTCCTGGAAACATCCACTGATTATTCTAACTTTTCTTTCTTGAAAAGTCAAGAAATTTGTATTTCTTCTTCCCTTTCTTGTCCTTAAGATCTTGGAAGTACATAGAGTTGCCATAGAGCATCCTGCTGTCATATATTTGCTTATGAATCAGTCTTTCATTCTAGAGTCCATCAAGAATGTTTTATTCTTCCCTGTGCACACAGTATCAGTACATCCAAGAGATATATATGAGTTAGATGGACTATCTCATGTGTGTAGATAGAATTGCATACTGCTTCATTTTTTCAGAAACACAATGAGTTATAGTTTAGTGCTTTTATAAGTCCCACCACCTCATAGAAAATTATACGAAATAAAATTCTCAGAATATACCAAACACCCTATAAACATTAGCTGCTCCTATTACTACTATTATTACATTTAAATTTAAGAGGTTAAATCTGAAACTGTATCACTATTTTTACTTATATAAATTCTTCGTCACTGCTATGATCTATTTTGCCTTTCAAAATGCCAATTATATCTACTAATTGGCAGCTGCACTCAGGTAGAAAAAAGAGTAGAAATTAAATACCAATTGCAAAACATTCGCACCACTTCCCACACAAACTTAACTTCCTGTGTAAGTTCCTAGTCTTTTAAGAATATAATCTTTTTATGTGGAAGACAAATTTGATTTGTTCACAGACACACATGAGCCCTGCCTCTGGGTCATAATCATAAACATATTGTAGAAGTAGAAAGTAGAAGTCACGTAGAAATGACTTGGGCTTTGAACTCATTTGAGGGGATGCATGCCCATTGCACCTGCCCGTGGGGGAGGATCAAAGAAACTGGATATTGGTTTAACTGCCCTTTATGGTGTGCTAAAGCAAGGGTGAGGCTGAGCAGAAAATTTCAGTTGATGGGTTTTGCTGATGGAATATGCTCTGGGAGGTACAAAGCTAAAACTGTTAATTTGTGCATTGGAGAGAGTTAAGGAATAGCTCTTAGCTAGGGGGAATAGATTTAATAAAGGTTGCTTAAAGTTTTGATGTTGCCACTGTTTTTATCTTAAGCTGGCTATCCCTTTGAGGCAATGCCCACTTTAAGTCAACGCAAGGGAAACAGACCTCAAGCAAAATGTGGAGTCTCATTTGGATGGGGCTGGATAGAGTTTTATAGAATAAGAAGTTAGATATGGGACTATCAAAGCTGCTGGAAATTCAAGGACAATATAGTTAATAAGGGGAAGAACCAAAGTCTGCAAATAAATTCATTGAAATTCTTATCTGCAAATGCATGTATACAGATAACAAATCCAAGGAATCCAGTTGAAAATAACAGCAAGGAGGCAAAATAGTTCAACATAATTAGCAAAGATAGCCCGGTGACTCTGAATACTTGACAAGCTCCTCAAACACTCCATTAAAAACTAATAAAAGCCATGACTTAAGAGTAAGGACATTATAAGACTAAGCCTTAAACACTAAGACTAAGGCAAAATTTAAATAGTGCTCAAAATCCCTAAATCCCAGTTGCCAAATCACTATGAATAATCCATCAATCCATCAATAATTTAGTTAACATTCTACAAATAAAGTCTAAAGAACTCCAGATCTCTCAGTATATAGTTCACATCACCAATACAGAACAAAATACCACCAAATATACAGAAAACATAATCCACAGTAAAGAAAAAAACAGTCTAGAAAAACAGACAAAAGCACATCTCAAATGTTGAAATTAGAAGACAAGGACTTTAAAATAATCATAAATATTTTAAAGTACTTTCTATGAAAAATGTACAAGAATTTTCAGGAAGAAATATGTCTTGGAAAAATATAAAAATTCTTTTTTTAAAAAGATATATTTATTTATTTCATTTATGTATATAAGTACTGGGGTGTAGGCCAGAGATGCGGGGTGGGAGTATGTGTGTGTGAGAGAGAGTTCGTCAGCGACAGAGTGGAGGACCAGAAAAGACAGGTCTACTGAAACACACTGCTGAGGGGAGCAGCGAGGAGACAGGAGAGGTCTGCTGCACTGTGTGGGTCAGCTCCCTGGCCCGAGATCGAACTCAGGTCACAGTGACTGATGATAGTTTGACAATGCTGAGATTTAACCCCTGTGCCACGAGGGAGACCTAATATAGAAATACTTTTTATTTATTTATTTTTCTTTATTATATATATTTGACATTATTGTGGTCCCCATGGAGTTCCCATCACCATTTCACCATTTCAGTGCAGCATCACCTCAGTCCCTTGTGCTCCTTCTGCCTCATCCCAGTCCCTCCCCCAACACATAAAGTGTTTCTGACTTGCCCTTGTTTTTTTGTTTTTGTTGTGTTTTATTTTATTGTTAGTATTCTTTTCCTTGGTCCCTTATTTGGTTCCCTTATATTCCTCCTAGAAATGAAACCATCCAGTGTATAGAAATTCTTAATAGCCAAATGGAACATTTAGAACTAAAATGTGCCATAAAGAAGTAAATAGAAGATAGCTTTACATTATTTTGAACAAAATATAAAAATGGATTACAGATTGGTAAGCAACATAAAACAATCTGACCTGCAGACACATGACTCCAGAATATTAGGGTGATGTCTAACAGTGTCACACTTAGAGAGTTAGAAATCTGGAAGAAAATGAGATAAATGGGGCAAAAAAAAATGTGTTTTAATAAATGTTAGATGAACGAGTTCCAATTTCAAACTTTAAAAATGCCCATTTTGAAACTATTAGCTCATAGATCAGCGAATCACAAGGCGGAAAAATACAGAGAAAAAATATATGCCAGGATATTTCTTTGTCAAGCTACTGGACACCATAATAAAGAGACTATCTTAAATGCAACTATGGGGGAAAACAATGTGTTTCATTCTGTGTATACTGGTATGAATCATGCTTAATGTATTATCATGGAAAGTATAGAATTTCTAAAGTGGAACAGAATTTTTAAAGTGATGTAATTAAAAAGAAATCTTGTTGAATTTAATTACCTGTGGCCCCAAAGGACTTCTATTCAGCAAAATTATATTAATTAATTAAAAACAAAATTGCAAGCTATTGACATGCTCAGCTAGGTGGATGAACTTAAGAAGTACATTGGTGAGCAATCGATCTTTAGATTTAATTGAGCTAAATATTTTCTTTGCAATGACCCCTGGAAAGTTCGCCAGTAACGCCAATGCTGTGAGTGTTATCCTCCCCATCAAAAGACTCCAGCCACCTCCAGAGAGGAAGCGAACTGCTGAGCGCTGGACTTTGACCTTGTTTCCTATTGTCAAGTCTGTGGTGTCTGAGGCCCAGCCTCTGGGCATGCATTGTTTGAAAAGCAGAGAAGCTTTTACAATCGAGATGATACTAACTGAGGTGATGGAAGCTCAAGCTCAAATCCACCACCACCATCCCCCAAAAAGGGGCTGTTTTTAAAGAGAAGGGTATTTCTAGTGTCAGGGAAAGGGATATTAGTCACGTAGGAAAAGGGTTTCCAAGAACTTGACATCTTGGTGTTCAATTGAGGCGTTTATTTATTTGTTTATCTAAGCAATAGTTTATTTAATTATTTAAGCAATAGTTGTTTTATTTATTTATTTATTTCTGCATACATGAACTGGTCAAAGGTGTGGGATTTGAGCGGATTCACCAGAGACAGAGTGGGGAGCAGAACAGGCAGATCAACTGAAACCCACTGCTGAGGGGGAGACAGGAGAAGTCTGCTGTGCCATGGGGGTCAGCTCCCTGGAGGGGGATCAAATTCCTGTTGCAGTTGTTGCAGATGCTTCATAGTGTGATGCTTAACCCCTTGTACCACCAGGGAGGCCCCTAGTTGAGTCATTCCTTTAAACAACCACAGGGTTATTCTGTCCAGTTGGTTTCTGTAAAACAAGCTCCTTCATCATTGCCTTGGAAACTAGACGTAAAGTCCTCAACACAATGCAGCAGTAAATATATTTGCTTAGAACTTGAGTTGTTGTGCTATCTGAATCCACCAGACTGATCCCCAAATCCTAGTTTACTGGCTGAGTGATGCTGGGGCAGTTACTTAATCTCTCTTTCTCTATTTTTGTTTCTTTATCTTCATATGAGGAGGGATTACAGAAAGAGGAAGTGAGAAATGTAATAAAGGCATTATGAGATGTAATTAGCATAAAGCCCTGGCAGTGGTGTTTGGCCTGACATAATTCCCATTTAGGCAATAGTGTCAGGGCACCCTGTGACTACGATGAACAATCCAGCATTTGCTGGAGAGCTCTAGAAGGAGGGATTCCACCAATGCATGTAACCACAATGCGTTGGACTTTATTTTTCCCCCATGTTTTATGACTCACAAGGTTTCTATAATATTGTGAGTTTCTCAAGATTATGGGGCAGTGGGAATAGAGTCCGTCTTGAATTCACTTACCTCAACTCATATTTCAGTGTTTTTCTCATGTTTTCTATCAAAAATACAAGGCTGGGCCCTCCCTGATGGTGCAAGAAATTAAGCATCAGTACTATGAAGCATCCGCAGTCACTGCAGTGTCAGTTCGATCCCCAGCCAGGGAATGACCCACATGGTGCAGCAGACCTCTCCTGTCTCCCCGCTGCTCCCCTCAGCAGTGTGTTTCAGTCTCTCTGCCTGTTCTGCTCCCAACTCTGTCTCTGGTGAACCCTCTCACCCTCCACACCTCTGGCCCGTACCCCAGCTCTTGTGTGCATAAATGAGTACATCTTTGAATAAAAACACAAGGTCAGTGTGGCAGAGACTTGTGGGCTGCATGTGCTGGAGGGCTGGGCGCAGGGCACAGCCAGAGCGTCCTGTGCGGGTCTCAGAGCCCCTGGAAGCAGCACTTGATGCTGAGTGACTTACTCTGTTGTACTGTGACCTTGGTGAACTGAGTTCTGGGATTTCCTGAACAAGAACTAGCACTGTAAATACTGCACAGAAAATAGTGTCCGTGGATTAAAGCTAAGTCGTCGTCACAGAACTCCAAAGCTCCGTGACACTGAACAAGTGGCATCAGCTGTGAGCATCGGATCTTCAGTTGTCGTGATGAAACCTACCTGGAAGACTCATTTCTGGGAGGAAAGGAGATAACTGCTCTATGCTCAGTAATTGCTGGTCCCCTTTTCCTTTCCTTTCATCCTGGGAAAAGTTATCAGTTGCAGTTGATGTCCGGATGTGAGTGACTGGTGCCAGGCGGCCCTGCAAATCAAACGCGATATTCAGAATAGGAGCAGAGACATTAAGTTCTAATGGGGGAACATAGTGGGCTTGGGGACTGTGCCAGAATGGCAGGGACAGGCCTGCCAGGATCCGGGGAGCTGCTTCGATCATAGCTCTGGATGAAGAGGTCAGAATCCAGCTCCAGCTATATGCGCCTGGCTAACTTGTTTAAGTCTCTAATGCAACTTCCTCAGCTGAAAGATAACATTATTATCTGCTAACGAAGTTCTGTGTCAAGCAGATAGCTCAGTGACTATGACGTGGCCAGCAGAGTGCCTGGCACGAGATGAGCAGTTCCCTCCCTCCGAGCTGTTACCGACAATGCACACTTCTTACCAGATCTGTGTATAAAACCAGACCACTTTCAGGGACCATTGCGTATATTCAGAGAAAATCCTCATCCATGTGTTTCTCTGGTACCACGGAGAGAATGAATCCCCAGTCAGCCTTCTGATCTTCTCTATGGGTTTAAACCGATTGAAACTTTGGCCAAACACTTGCGACCGTGCTGAGTCTGGCTCTAGCACGTCTCTGCTCTAGCAGCATCTGTTCAGTGTAGGTTGAATGAAAAAACGCACTTGTGACTGGCTGCTGGCAATTCTTTTGTATTTGACTGACAAAGTGAATTTGCAAAGTGTGTACATCACAACAAAGAGCCTTCAAGCTGTCCTCAAGCGCCAGGCCACGCCTTGTTGTCACACCTGACGCTGTGGGTGACAGCACTAAGTCCTGAGTGTCAGGGCAGCGATGGTTGGAATATTTTTTGTGCACTAATTCTCAACTACACTAGGATGCTGGTGTCACTGTTATTTCCCCTTTACAGATAAGAATATTGAGCCAGAGAGAAGTCCAGAAGGTCAAGAGGTAAGGCCAGGGTCAGGAGTACAGCCACGTCTCAGTGCAGAAAGCACTGGATCTCAGCTTTAAGAGGCAGTCATGGGGCCTCTCTGATGGCACAAGGGATTGGGCCCTGGACTGTGGGGCTTCCACAGCCACTGCAGTGCAAGCTCGATCCCTGGCCAGGGAGGGACCCACACGGCCAGCAGACCTCTCCTGTCTGCCCGCTGCTCCCCTTAGCAGTGTGTTTCAGTGGATCTGCCTGCTCTGCTCCCCACTCTGTCTCTGGTGACTCCTCTCACCACCCATGACTCTGGTCTGTGTCCCAGCTCTTGTGTGCATACATAATAAATAACATCTTTTTTTTTAAAAAAAGCAGTAGGAATTCTGAGATTATTTTTTAAAATCACTGCTTTTACACCAGGAAAAATATCACAATTATAAATATAGTGAGCAAGGCATTTGGCAAATACTGAGTATACTAACTCCTGTATAAAGTGCCCCTTTATACAAATAATAAGCAGTTAGAGAACAGAACAAAAAAATCACATTTTAGCAATAGCCGCAGGAAGAAACAAACAAATACCTTTGGGACTTCAGGGATTCAGAAAACACATGAACACAATTCAGGGCTCCATTGAGGGACAGAAGAGGAGAAACGAATGACTGCAAGGGCGTTTCTGGTGACTGGATGGGAAGAACTGAAATTGTTAAAATGATACTTCTTCCTAAACTAATCAGTGAACATAATGTGGCATAATAAAAAAGAAAAATAATTCTTTTTCCTCTTCAGAAGCTAAGTGATTGGATTCTAAAGTTCATATGGAAAAATCCATATGTGACATTAGTGTTTTACATTTGGATGGGGGAATGGTGAGAGAAGACAAATCTATTAATTATCGAAATGTGCGTTTAAACTTCTGCAATTAGAAGATCTTTACATTTCAGTGGTAGAGGAACAGACCTTACTGACTACTAAAACATGCCCAAATAAATGTGAGAAACAGAAAAAAAGAATGAATAACATTGAAGGGCACCTTCACACCCACCCTGTAACAATGTGTGGGGGGATTTGAACTCAGGAAGCAGTCAGACAGGTTTTTCCCTCCCCCCCCACCCCCCCCCCACCAGCCCTGCCAATCAACACAAGCTGGAATTTAGTTTATGTAGGTAAGAATGTATATAGAGTCAGGGACATTAACAGTGTAATTATGCTCCACGAGGGAGGAGCTACTAGTTCTAAGTTGCCCTGACCTGAAGATCTGCTGATGCGAATGTGCAAGGCAGGCAGTGCAGGGACTAATTTTCCCTTGCTAATGAATGCACTGCAGAGAAGCACAGGCTGTGTGCTCATTACACAATCTTTTTTTTTTTTTTTTTTTTTCATCTGAAAAGACTGACTTTGGCAGATCCCTGCATAGAGGGTGAAGTCTGGATGGCTTTGCTCTCTTGCCTGCTAATCCAGGGTTGGGATCCCCAGAAAATCTTGCAATATGCTTACATTCAACTTCAGCCACCACAACAAAAAAACTACTCACTACAAAATGCATGAAACAAGAAATCCTGCCATTTGTGACAACATGATGGAGCTGGAAGGGATTTTTCCAAATGCAGTAAGTCAGGAGAATTAAGGTAAATTCTGGATCGTTTCAGTCATATGTGGAATATAGAGGCACCAGACAAAACTAGACCAGAGCTGATCCTAGATCTGGGTGCAGAGTTGAGGCCACCAGAGGGGGTGATTTGAGAATGGGATCAAAGGAAGGAAAGGGCCGTGGACGGTGCTGGAGAATGAGAGGCGCTTGGTGGTGTGTGGAGTGTGGTCATATACATCTGGAGAGGTGGGAGCCCACACCCTAAGGAAAATAGGGTATTTTTTAAAAGTTTATTTTATTTATTTTTGCATATAAGAGCTGTGGTGTAGGCCAGAGGTGTAGGGGGTGAGGGATTCACCAGAGACAGAGCGGGGAGCAGAATAGGTGGATCTAATGAAATCCACTGCTGAGGGGAGCAGTTCCCTCCTTCTCCAGGGAACAGACAGGAGAAGTCTGCTGTGCCCTGTGGGTTCCCTCCCTGGCTGGGGATCAAAACTCAGGCCACAGTGGCTGCTGACAGCTTTATAGCACCAAGACTAAACACTTGCATCACCAGGGAGGACCCAAATAAAGTATTTTAAACCAAAGTTAACTCAATTTTAAAAACTAATAAATGGGCCTCCCTGATAGCGCAAGGGGTTGAGCGCCACATCATGGGGCTTCTACAGCCACCACAGCGCGATTTCGAACCTCAGCCAAGAAGGGGACCCCCACGGCATAGCAGACCTCTCCTGCTTCCCCGCTGCTCCCCTCAGCAGTGTGTTTCAGTCCATCTGCCTGCTCTGCTCCCCACTCTGTCTCTGGTGAATCCTCTCACCCCTCATGCCTCTAGCCTGTATCCCAGCTCTTGTATGAATAAATACATAAAATTTAAAAAAAAGTGGACTTTAAAAAAAAGAAACTAATAAGAATTTAAAAAAAGCCCTAATAAATATAATTTTAATTAAAACAACAACAACATTGTGTCAATGTCTGAAATAGCAGGATTCTGTTTCCCACAGTTCTGAAGGCTGGGAAGGGCAAGGTCAGCTCACTCTGGTGGGTGCCCTCTTCCGGGCTGGCATTTTAACTGTCACAGTCGTTCCTACGCCCTGCACTGGAGAAGAAGGTGAATTCTCTGTTGTCTGATTTTGAAGGGTCCTCAGGACCCCACACAAGCTTATTCACCCTCCAGGGCCCTACCACCAATGCTGTCACTCCGGGCCCTAGACGTTCCGCAGGTGGATTTTTGAGGGGGCACATTCAGTTCATGGCCATGATGAAAGGCTGGTTTCATTTAAAACCAGTGCAGGGGGCTCTCCCTGCTGGCGCAAGGGGGGAAGCACCGCACTGTGGAGCATCCACAGCTACCGCAGTGCCAGTTCGATCCCCGGCCAGGAAGGAGACCCACAGGGCGCAGCAGACCTCCCCTGCCTTGCCCGCTGCTCCCCTCAGCATGGATTTCAGTAGATGCCCCTGTTCTGCTCCCTGTTCTGTCTCTGGTGAGTCCTCTCACCCCTACACCTCTGGCCAGTACCCCAGCTCTTATGTGCATAAGTAAATCAATCTTTAAAATCAGTGAAGGAGCTTGAAATGTAGGTGAGTTCCAGGAGCACAAATTCCATGACAGGTAGTCACTTGACAGGTAGTCACAAAGCCTCTTCAAATGTCACTTTTTGCTGACTTGCCACTGACCAAACAAATGAGATGGGCAAGCCTGGAGTGGGCATGGGAGCGGAGGGCAGAGGAGAGTGGGCTGAAGGCATGCCTCCCCGGCTGGCAGGATGTCCCCACGCCAGTGCTTAGGTGAGGCTGGAGGTAGACAGGCTCGGATAAGGGTGTTTTGGAATTAAAGTTTTATCAAGACGTGGCCACGTCCACCATTTAAATGTCACGTGTTGGGGCCATTTGGGTGGAGACAGCAGAGAGTTGGGCAACCATAACAGCGGCCCTCTGTCCCAAGCTCGTGAAGTTCCTCTCCTACACAAACAACCCGTACCTATAATATGTCTCACCAGGCAGAGTGACAATAATAAGAGTGAGTTAAGTGACAGTCTATTATCTCAGGATTGCCAGTTGGAGGACACGTTTCTGGGGCCGTGCTCATGGAGGAGAGGATCCGCACTAGCTGGCCTTGTGCAGAGCAAGCTGGTGGCTTAGGAATCCAGGCTGTCAGCTCATCAGGGTCCCGTGCCCCCACACCGAGTGTGCATTCTCCACTGCAAAGCCCCTCCCCACGCCCCATTTGTTTGGTTCTGCTTTTGCAAACACCGTAACTCGTTCTCATTATTCCATTTGTGACACCTCTGTTACTAAATGCTAGTACATCTTTATTCCACAAGGCCTAACTCTGAAAGTGTTCTCAGCTCCAGTTGTAGTCTCTACAGTGGGCACCGAGGACTGAGGGACACCACACTACAAGAACACATACAGGTGTCCCCTCTGGTGACTGAGTGGGAGCTGTAACTCTGAAGGGGACGTTTAACTTTGGAGCAGAAGACAAGCTCGACCAGATGCGCACTGCCTGGAGTTTCATTTTGATGTTTTACATTAAGCTTCCTCTAAGTAGCAATAGGGCTTCAGCAAATAAATTACTTTCTTTCAATTTCGCTCTGGGCGCTGGTAGACAGGATGCTTTTAGAGGAGAGTTTATGAAATGTTCCAAGAGACAGAGAGCTTTCCTGTGCTTTTCTGGAGTGCTCTGTCGACAATACAGGGACTGAAACTATAAAAGCAAAAGTCATTTCTCTCTTTATGGCAACAGTTTACTCTGGAATCATATTACTTGTTAAATCATCAGCCCAATAAAGCACAAAAACCTCCACTCCACTGCACACAACAATTTAGTGAGAACTAATGTTGGCTTGCCAGCTGCATATTTCTTTTCTTAGTATTTGAACCTAGCTGCATTCTTCTATTTTAATTTGTGTCTGCTGGTGCTGTTCCTTCTGCCTGAAATGCTGTTCCCTTTGTGACAAGCTGGTAACAATCAAGATCCCTAGTTTGAACGTGAGTTCTCCTCTGAATCCATCTGTGGGCTTTGCACAAGTGACCTGTTAAAAAGGCAGAGCGGGAGCATCTCTGGGTCTGCCATTTATTTCCATTTAGTCTTGGCCAACCGTGTCCTGATCTGTTTATAAGGCTGGAAAACACTACCTATTTTGTAAGTTTGTCAAGATTATGTTCAAAATAAGAAGACATAGCCTTTACACAGAGCAGGAGTAGATAAAGAGAGGTGAGTTTCTAGCCCCTCCCATTTTTTGGTGTTATTTTGTAACATCTTTTCATGTGTTCAGGACATCCGTTTTCTGATACTATAATTCTTTTACACACTTTTTTTTATATGTCCTCCATTGGAAATCATGAGATAACAGATTGTCACTTAACTTACTCTTATCACTCTTGAAATACAGTGAACTATGAAGCAAGTGAACTATCACTTTACCTGGTGAGATATATTCTAGGTACAAAGTTGTCTGTGGGGGAGAGGAAGGAAGGAAAGAAGGGAAGGAGGAAAGTATGGAGACTCGGGGCGTAAGGATGGCCTGGATGCCGGAAGAGGGAATTGGTAGATTATTAATGCAACTACACATAAAGCTGTGCCTCTGTTGAAACAGATCTGCAGTTGGCAAAGAAAACTCTAGACTGATCAATATTTTAAAGGGGTAGATGAATAATTCTGAAGAAACTTTTAAATGACTTCCCAACCTTCCTAAAATTCTAGGACTTAATCATCTATTTTAAAAGCGCTCTTCTTCTGCCATAGTTCAGTGCTTTAAAAAATAATATTTGGTGGGGAAGATGGAATAAATATTTAACTGATTGGCGGCTGAAATGGAAAAGTCATTCCTATTCAGGGCATGAGCTTCAGAAAAAACTCAGAGGGGTGGACCTGGCCTTTAGAATACCACCTGTCTTCTGCTTGAGTGCCCACCTCACCCCAGTCTCAGCAGCCCTCCCAGGCGAGTCGTGCAGAAAAGCTTACAGAGCGTGATGAGGCTGGGCCACTCCAAGTATTGGCGCCATGCCCACCGCTCCCCCGAGATGCCTGTGGGTCAGAGGAGAGGGTGCGGCTCATCAAGCCCACCTTCCTCGTTCGTCTTCCTTGCTCGTTCTTACTTGGTCTCACTGCTGCTTAGACCGTCACGCCCTGGCCTCCCGTCATCTTTCACCTCTTGGGAACCAGCCAGGCCCGATGAAGCCTCACCACCACCGTGTCACTCCCAGATCTCTCAACCTGGTGACGTCTGCTGGGCTCAGACCTCAGCCCGGAACCTCAGTCTCCCCAAACCTATACTGGCTTCACTCCACATCACTGTGGTGACTGCGTGATTGGCTGTTTACGCTGGGGCACCCGCAGGAGCAGAGATGGGCGATTTGTCAGGGAACTGTGTGCATAAATGGGCCTATCTGGTTGAAGCCAAATGTATGACTCTTGCTCGGCTTTCTAGATCTGCCATCTGTTTCCCACTTAGTCTCTTTTTCGGCTGAATGGCCACAGCACGCACCTACCTACCAGCTCAGCATCGGGTGACTGACACTTCAGAGCTTATACCCACTTGCTAGGTTCAGAGAGCAAATGCCAGTGGAGAAAGCGAATCTATACTGGTTCACACAGCAGCAATTCATGGCAGGCGGCTGGAGACTTGGGTGAGGGACTTGCTGAAGGGCACACCCCAGGTGCTGACTCGACCTCGACATGGGGGAGATGCTGGCCCCCCTCAGCACAGAGACACACGACAATGTTCGCAGAGCTCAACATTCGGACCTGCCTGCAAAGTGCATGCTGAGATTACAGAAAGCAGAATCACTGACTGCCCGAGGTGACAAAAGACAGACACCCTGACCTCTCCTTTCTTGCCAGTCTCCAACCTCTGCCTGTGCATCCCCCAAACGGCCTAGAAGGACTCCAGCTGCCCGCAGAGCCGGAAAATGCCCGCTGAGGTCAGCGTAGCCAGCAGGCGCAGAACAGCGCTGGTCAAACATCTCAGGACAAACAGGTGGCCGGCACTAAGTGGTTCAGGCAAAGCTGCACGCGTCTCAAGGCCTCTGCGGGCTGCATCAGTGTATACCTGCAGACGCTCTGCAACCCACTTCCCTTCCTGGTGACCCCCGCGATTCTGATCTTTGGACTTAGGGGTTTGAGTCCATCTGCTTAGAAATATTAAATTAGGAAACTAGCTGTTCTGTGCATCGACTGCACTGCAATTAAAAGTATCGTACACAGAATCTCCAGGCCAGCAGGAATAGCAGTAACAACTGGCTGCTTTTCCCAGGGAGAAGTCAATCGCATGACTAATTACTCAGAGAAGCCCTCTCAGAGACTATCGACCAGGACGCTGGCTGGACGCGCTCCCTCCGCAGCGCCTGCAGCTCTGCTGTGGAGACAGTGGTCATTCCGAGTTCAGGATTCTCCCGCCACAGGCGAGGCGCGTGTCTGCCAAGACAAGGCTGGCGGTCTCTGTCTCCAGGGCCTCGTCTGCAGGGTGCCCAGCAACGCTGGCAGAGCAAAGTTCCCTGACTTTGGGATCAAAAGACCTGAACTCGTGTTCCAAGCCCTGCACTAACTAGCAGATCAGGCAAGATTAGACCCCACCGTGCTTTCGTTCTTTCATTTTAAAAAGTAGGATATTAATGTTGCCTACTATGTAAGATTCTTGAAAGTATTTAAAGAAGTAATATTTAGGGATGGCCCACCACATAGCGAGCTCTGTGAATTCTGGCTGCTATTATTTTTAGTCATTCTTCCATTAATAGGAGTTGTCTGTCTACAGATTTGCTGAACATGCTGTTTGCGCGGATTCCATGAAGATGGGAAGACAGCTAAGTGAAAGATCGCAAAAGCAGCCAGCCAGGCGTCTGAGTAAGCTAAAAACTCAGAAAAGTATTACCATTTTTTTAATGATATGACATTGGAAAGCACTTTACAGTTTGTACTAGAGAAAGAAATGAGACTTAGAAAATTTTAAATACTTACTAAAGAAAAGGACCAAAGAGATTATAACTCAGTTCCCTTATGCCAGCTTCTATCAGAACTGGTATAATTATCCCAGTCTTTATCCACACTTAACATCTTTTTCAATTTTGTTAAGTTTTAATGAACTTTTCCCTACATACTTACAACTTGTGCTTCTTTAGGCTCTTTATTTTTTTTAAGATTTATTTTTTTATTCATACAAGAGCTGGGGTACAGGCCAGAGTCATGGGAGGTGAGAGGATTCACCAGAGACAGACTGGGGAGCAGAACAGGCAGATGGACTGAAATACACTCCTGAGGGGAGAAGCGGGCAAGGCAGGAGAGGTCTGCTGCGCCATGTGGGTCCCTCCCTGGCCGGGGATCGAACTCGCGCTGCAGGGGCTGCGGTCTGCCTCATAGTGCAGTGCTCAACCCACTGCGCTACCAGGGCAGGCCCCTTTAGGCACTTTGTCACTGGCTAAAACCCCGTGTCCCAGCCCATTGTCCTTCTACTGGGTGAGAAAGGCTGCGAGGGCAGAAAAAAAAAAAGGGGGGTTCACATTTTTGTAACACTCCCTCATCTTCATTTCCTTTAGATCTTCTGCTAATTCAACATCTAACTGGTAAATATTTTTAGTAATCACCCCTCTTTCCAGGGGTGATTACTCTTCAGAGTTCTGGAAAATCTGAAGTGACCTCAGGTTCCTTTCCCCTCACCATAAACCACATGTTGTAAAATTGAGCACCATCAAGCGGGTCGGGCTGTGTGAGGCTGTGTGAGGCTGATGTGTTACCTGTGTGGTGGAAGAGATCAGGCCACCATCAGGTTGTGGAACAGTGTCATAAACACTGACTCCATGGCTCGAGAGTTTGCACTCCTGTCTCTGCTCTTGCACTTTGAGATCCTCAGCGAGCTTTTCCTTAGTTCTAGGACTTCATTGTCTCTTTGAGCTTATTTAAAATTAGAGATTGAGGGCCTTCCTGGTGACCTAGGGGTTACATCTCAGCACTAGCACTGCTGAGGCCTAAATTCGATCCCCGGCCAGGGAGGGGACCCACAGGGCGCAGCAGACCTCTCCTGTCTCCCCGCTGCTCCCCTCAGCAGGGTGTTTCAGTAGATCTGACTTCTCTGCTCCCCACCCTATCTCTGGTGAATCTTCTCACCCCCCACACCTCTCACCTACAGTCCAATTCTTCTATGCAAATAAATAAATTTAAAAAATGGAAAATATTAGACACATAAATGAAAACAACTGAGGCCTTTTCAGACACTAAAGACAATTTTCTATATAATTTTCTGTTGTTTTAACTGATATGTACACACATATGTATATATACTTAGAAATATATAGGTTACATAAATTAATATGCATTATATATTATATAAAACATGTATTTATATACATTATGAATATATTAACATAATCATTTGGTGATTCATATATGTCTTGATGAGGAAGAGTAAGAATAAATTGTTTCTTACTTTATACAGTTCTTAAACTTTTAATGACAATAATGCATTGCTCATATGGTTTAAAATATATTTTTTAGAGCTCAAATGCTGATAATGGCATTGTTGCTTTTATCAAAATAAATCACCCACACACAGCAATTACACATTCTGAAAAATAGATTTCACCTAATCGAAGCAGTAGAGATCGCACAATGCTGAGTGAAACAGAAGTTGAGTCACTTACCAGAGGAGGGAGGCCCTTTGCTGGGTGCAGCTGGGGGCAGCTTTGTTCCCAGTGCTCCCTGCTCTTCCACAGGAGGGGAGATCAGAAGCCAAGCCAAGGCCCAGCGCTGGTCTTGAGTTATCAGAAGGGAGATGAAAGGTGGCAGCGTGAGAGCTGGGGTAGGAGCCGATTCCGGAAAGGCAGGGGTCACGGAGGACAACTCTAAACATACCTGTGGAGATGTCTCCTGAGTCCTTACCTGCGCAGAGCCCCAGTAGCTTGGGGGAAGTCTGGTAGAACAAGAAACACATTGGTAAAAGGCGAAATATTTCTACGATCTGAAGAGAAACCAGAGTATAAGATCAAGGAAAGGAATAAGAACAATAATAATAACAATAACAACAAGAAAGAAACAAAAACCAAAAATGAAAAGACAAAGACAAACTGGGGACACTTGGTGGGGAGGGAAGAGGGAAAGGGCTGAGGGCAGATGGGAGCACGGAGGACTGAGGTGATGGTGCACTGGTGTTATGGTGATGGGGAATGCATGGGGATTACAATTGATGTCAAATATATGTAAATTAAAAAAGTTAAAAATGAATAAAATAAATAAATAAAGCAAGTGATCTACCCAAAATAAAATAAAATAAAATAAAATATTTAAATCATGAAAAAAAAAAAAAAAGAAACACATTGGGAGCAACAGCTGAAGACCAGCGGAACCTGAGAAAGAGGCTGTTTTGGCCACCATAGAGGCCCTTGTATTGAGGGGGATTAAGTCCCTTGTATTGAGAGGGGCTTAGGAGACGCTTGGACTTTCCAGCAAATTGTCTTAACAAGACAAATTCAAACTTCCCATGTTCAGGGCGATGAACTTGAATCTTTACTTTCTAAAACAAAAGAACACCTCAGAGGGTGATAGCTGATATATTTGTTTTATATGTGGGTTTCTAAAATATTTGGCCACAATAACCACCGCTCATGCGCGTGTGCACAGTGGTAAATATACAATGGAGAAAACACGTGACACGTTGTCAAGGAGGAAGAAAGAACTATGGACATGCACACTAGTTCTGATGCAGCAAGAGAAAGGTTTGTGCTGGCCAGAGTCTAGGGTTAGAATTGAATTGCATGAGAGTGGGAGAAGTTTGATGGTAAATAAAACAGGATTTGTATGGCGCCCAAATAATTTTGCTTGGTGGCAGTGGTGGACACTTGACTTTATAGATATAATTAAAATTTCATAAACACAAATGCAAACTCACCACACCAGGAAATTGGGAAAATATGAATAATAAAAGGGTATTTTGTCAATTTCACTATTCTGGCTTATGATGGCATATATTTTTTAAAGTTAGAATATTTTCATTTTTTTAAAAGATATATTTATGCATACAAAAGCTGGGGTACAGGCCATAGGCACAGGAGGTGAGAGGCTTCACCAGAGACAGAGCAAGTAGCAGAACAGGCAGATCTACTGAAACACACTGCTGAGGGGAGCAGGAGAGGTCTGCTGCACCATGTGGGTCCCCTCCCTGGCTGGGTTTCGAACTTGCTGTGCCATGGATGCTTCAGAGTGAGGTGCTCAACCCACTGTGCCATCAGGGAGGTCCCGGTGTTATGTTTTTACAAGATATCATTGGATAGACTGAGTAAAGAGTAAATGGGAACTCTATTTTTCTTTCTTTTTGTTCTTAAATTGTATTACATTTAATGGAAGTGACATTGGTTTATAACAGTGTGCGATTTCAGAGTATAAGTGCACACCAATTCAGACATGCCACCATGCCATGCCACCAAAGCACCCATTATCAAAACAGTTCTCAAAGTAAAAAAGTTTATGTTTTAAAAAGTTTTGAAAGAAATAAGATTTACAAGATCTGAGGATATAGATGCAATATAAAAACACCAATTAAATGTTGATATACTGACAGTAACTACTTGGTAAATAAATAAACACTTTCCCAGTTGCAATGGCACAGACTCAAGACTTAGGGAGATGTCCAGTAAAAATTCCAGGAGATCTGCACATTGAAAACTACCCATAAATTCTTAAAATTTGGAGAGATGTATATACTTATGGATTAAAGACAATACTATGTATACAATTATTACTTGGATTTTATCCCAATTAAAAATAGGTTCTGGGCCTCCCTGGTAGCGCAGTGGGTTAAGCAACGCACTGTGAAGCAGACAGCAGCCACTGCAGCACGAGTTCGATCCCTGCTGCTGGCCAGGGAGGGGACCCACATGGTGCCGCAGATCTCTCCTGCTGTGCCCGCTGCTCCCCTCAGCAGTGTACTTCAGTTGATCTACCTGTTCTGCTCCCCACTCTGTGGTGAATCCTCTCACCAACCCCCCTACACCTCTGGCCTGTACCCCAGTGCTTGTATGCATAAATAAATAAATCTTAAAAAAATAGGTTCTTTTGAAGAAATTGACATTACAATTATTATTAGAAATTACATGGAATGGAAAACAATCTAGAATAGTCAAAATAATCTTAAGAAAGTTGGAAACATTTGTCAACCTATACAAAATTATTATGAAATACTCTGCAATGTAAAACATGTAAGCTCTTTTATTGGTGAAAACATAGGCATGTACGCTAACATGACTAAGAACCTACAGGTCAGCAGACAGAAAAGAGCAAACAGATGCATATAGAGACCCACTCACATCTGGTTAGTTGAGCTTCATCCAGGATGCCAAGTCAGCTTTGTGAGGAATAAAAACCTTTATCTATTATTAATCTATCTGTCGTCTATCTACCTATCTGCCTATCATAATAATTCTATCTTCATATATATTATTTACACACACATAAAATTATATAGAGACAAGTATTCATCTAATATGGATAAATTAGAATTTTGGGATACCAAAGAATCTTTGTACAAAACACAACAACTGCAGCATCTACTTAATTATATATGTTTACACACAATTAAAATGTTATATGTATAAAGTAATATGAACATATTACAGTTTTACAATTCTGATGAACTAAAATCTATTTAAAATGAAAATAAAGGCCATCAAAATTGTGTAGATAATGGAATATTGTTCAGTGCTAAAAACAAATGTACTTTTTAAGTCATGAAAACATAAAGGAATTTTTATGTGTATTGCTTAGTGAAAAAAAACAATCTTAAGAAATATGTATTATCTTCTTTCAATTATATGACATTCTAGAAAAAGTGAAACATTGTAGAAAAAGTAAAAAGATCAGTGGTTACCAGGGCTTATGAAGGAGAAAGGAATAAAGAGATGGAGAAATGATGATTTATTTATTACTTACTTTTTGTAATAAAATCATTCCACAAGATATTATATTGGTCAAATATGTATAAATTTGAACAGATCTACAGAATGTACACCATAACTAAATTCTAATATAAACTACAGTCTTTTTTATTTTTAGATTTATTTAATTGTATTTGACATCATTTGTAGTTCCCACCACCCAGGGAGTTCCCACCACCATTCCACCCATGCACCATCACCTCAGTCCCTTGTGCTCTTTCTGCCTCTTCCCCGTCTTTGCCCTCCTCTCCCTCCCACCCTGATCCCTTTGGTTTATCTTTGACCTTTAGATCTTACTGAGTTTTTTTTTTTATTTGTTTGTTTGTTTTTGGTTGTAATTGTCCATTTCCTTGAACTTTCTCTTGTTTTTTTTGTTTTCTTCTTTTTTAAATTTTTGTTATAGTTGCTGTTCTTTCACATTCCTCCTAATAGTGAAGCCATCTGATATTTTTCTCTTGCCTTCTGACTTGTTTCACTGAGTATAATTCCTTCTAGCTCCTCCATGTTTTAGACTTTGGATTATAATGATGCACCAGTGTAAACTGATAACCCATTCTAATTAATGGAATATGCTAAGTATGCTTGTATGGGGCTGGGAATAAATGAGAAATTTCTGTACTTTCTGTTCAACATTTCTGTGACTCTAAAAGTACTCTAAAGATAAAGTTCATAAATAAAATGTGGAAAGGAAAATATCGTAGCTAACATCACACTCGATGAAAGACTGAATGTTTTTCTTCTAAGATAGGGACAAGACAAGAATAACCAATTCTACCACTTGTGTTCAACATCATATTGGAAGCTCTAGCTAGAACAATTAGGCAAGAAAAATAAAATAAACGTCCAAATTAGAAAAAAAAGTAGATTTATTTCTGCATGCAGATTACATGATCTTTTATCTTGAATGGGTATTATTCAATGGTATTATTATAGCTAATAAAAGTTGCAAGATACAAAATCAACACATGAAAATAAATTATGTTCCTATAAACTGATCATGAAACCTTTGAAAAGGAAATTAGCAAAAAAACTTCCCTTATAATAGCATCAACCAGAATAAAATTCTTTGTAATAACTTTAACAAGGAGGCACAAATCTCAATGATTTCTGTGTGTGTTTGTGTGTGTGTGTGTGTGTGTGTAAGAAAGAGAGAGAGACAGAAAGATATAGCCAGAGAGATAGACAGAGAGAGCTCAAGAGAGAGACTAAGAGAGAGAGTATGTGTGTAGAAAAGTTCAAACTATAATGAACAGAAAATTTCAAAGGATCACAGACCCAACAATCAAGAACAGCATTGGAGCTTTCACACTTCCGGATTTCAGAACTTATCAAACTGTAGTAATCAAAACAGTGTGTCCCTACATAAAAGAAGTCATATAAACCAGTGGAATAGAATAGAGAGACCAGAATTAAAACTTCACATATACGCCCAATAGTTTTTAATGGAGGAAAGGAGCTCTAATAAATGCTGTTGGAAAAAATTGGATGTTCACATTCAAATGCGTGAAATCTGATTTTTATATTATGTCACATACAAATACTATTTCAAAATAGATCATAGCTCTTATGTAAGAACTGAACCATAAAACTCTTATAGGAAAACATGAAAACACTTTGTGACATTGATTTGGCAATGCTTTCTTGATTATGACACTAGAAACAATGGAAAAAAGAGATCAACTGAACCATATCAAAATTAAAACTCCTGTGCTTTTGATAATAATTAATAACACAATAGACAGAAGAAAAAGGCAGCCTGTGGAGTGTCAGAATGTTTTTACAAATCATGCATCTGAGATGAGGTTAATAACCAGAATATAAAAAATCTCTTACATCTCACAAGCAACGAAAGAAATAACCCACTTAAAAATGAGCCAAGGACTTGAATAGACATTTTTCTAAAGAAGGCATACAAATGGCTAACGGACATATGAAATGTTCAGTTTCACTGATACTCAGAGAAATGCAAATCAAAATGACTGTGACATATGACCCACAACCAACAAGATGGCTGCTGCCATACAGAAAACAGAAAATAAGAAGGAATGTTGACAAAACTATGGAGAAACTGTAAGCCTTGTTCACTGTGGGTGGAAATAAAAAATAGGCAGTCACTGAAAGAGTATGGAGTTTTCTCAAAAACTAAAAAAAATAAATGTGATACTATCTGACAGTGTATTTCTAGATATATCTATTGTTTGATATATATATAAAAGGATTGAAAGCAGGAGTTCAAAGAGAGTTCCTCTCCTGTGTTCACAATGGCATCCTTCATTTTTGCCAAGAGGTGGAAGCAGACCTAGTGTCCATTGATGGATAAATGAATAAACAAAATTGTGATGTGTGCGTATGATGAAAATTATTCAGTCTTAAAAGCAAAGCAAAGATGTTCTGCAATGTAAGTTGTAACTTGAGGTTATTATGGTAAGCAAAACAAGCACACCATAAAGAGATATTGTGACTCACTTCGATGGGTTGTGGGACTGTGGATTTGAAAGGTGAAAATGCTCTCAAGATTGATTCCACAATGTGAACATACTTAACATTATTGAACTGCACACTTAAAAATGGAAAGGATAGCAAATTTAATATTACATGCATTTTCCCACTATTAACACAATTAAGGCAGAAAATAAAGTGAAAAAAAGATCACAGTCTAGGATAACATATTAGAAGCGTATTTCTTTCAAAGGGTTTCTATTGACTTCCTTTAAACGACAGAGAATAGGTGTAAATATAAAGTGAAAGGAAAACTCTGTATGAATAGCGAAACTTCTTCAAAATGGACTTTACTGAAAGGAAATAGAAATGCCCAAAAAGCACAGAAAAAGTGCTCATGCTATTCCCTCTACCGGAAAATACTAATGAAAACCAAGACTGAACACTATTTATATTTACCACGTGGCGCCACTGATGCTGTATCACACTGTCTAAAGCCCCTAGGCATGCTACCTTTGGGTGTAAAATTGGAGAGTGAGACCTTCCTGCTGGCACAGGGGTAAAGTCTCACCACGATCAAGATATCACCAGCCACTGTGGACTGAGTTTGATCCCTGACAAGGGAGGAGACCCACATGGCGCAGCAGACCTCTCCTGTCTCCCTGCTGCTCCGCTCAGCAGTGTATTTCAGTAGATCTACCTGTCTGCTCCCCACTCTGTCTCTGGTAACTCCTCTCACACTGCATACCTCTGGTCTACACCCCAGTTCTTGTATGCATAAATAAAATAAATTTAAATAAACAAATAAAATTAGGAGATGGAAATTCAACATTATGGAAATCTTTCATCAGGTTAAAGCCCCAACTCAATTCAGTTGTCTACCTTTACTCCAGTAGCGCTTCCAGCTAAACTGATGCCATTCTCATCTCAGTCCCTGCAGTTTCAATAATTACCTACTTCTGAGCAACTGTTGGGGTTCCCTAGCTCCTCTCTTTCTTTGTAACATAACCTTGAGTTAATCTCAGGATGAGTGAGCATCTTTATTTGGACCTAGTTCTGGAACATGCCGGTCTGGTAGAGGATGGTTGGAGAGCATCGGAGTTCTTATAGGCTATGGAAAAACTTACTAGAATTAGGAAGAAGGAAGCTTATGGATGTGGGTGTATCTTGGATTGGTGTTTCCACTGAACTCACATGGGTAAAACTCACACATGAGGAATGTTTACGTGTGTACATGACACTCTGGTAGGTACCCACGCATTTCACTTGTTTTATCACAAGACTGATGAGGGTGTTTTTACTGAACATCACAGAACTTAAAATGATTTCAACTAGCAAGGAACTGAGCTATCAGCATAGTTCTGTGTGACTTCCCAACTATTGTGTTTTATCTAAGACTCATCGTGGGGGATACTGACCTATTGAGTTAATGGAACACAAATAAAAGGACCAAGAATGTGGGGTGAGAAGGAGTCAGGAACTCAACCTAGAGAGAAGGAGGAGGAAGATGTAGGTCAACAAGGACAGGGAGAACCAGTGGCAGGAAGCAGGGATTTCCCCCGGTGCCACTCACAGGATCGTTTTTCACTTCACTGTGATTATAATGAAGATTTAGTGTTTGTGATTTAGTAAATTGCCACATACCTCACACTATGCGAATTGACCAAAATGTTGACTTCAACCTTGCTTCAAGGTCAGAATGAAAAGGAGGTTCGAATCACACTGTGCCCACTTACTTAGAAACTCATCAAGTTTCCATTAGTGTGTACATTTTTAAATCTGTCTTTACTCCCAGCAATATCAGACCTCGGAGAGGACTTGGGGGTGGGGGAGAGGAAGACTTAGTTCAGACCCCTAAAACTTGTGAGATATTTTTTGTGATATAACTCAGACACCATAGTGTTTACTCTTTGAATGTGTCCAACTCTGTGGCTTTATTTTTACTCATAAAGCTCTACAATAATTACTGTCACCTAGTGTCAAAGCATTTTCAACATCTCCCAAAAGAAATGGCATGTCCTTGAGCAGGAATTCCCCATTTCTCCCTCATCCCAAGGAATCATTACTCTACATCCTGTCATTATGGCTTTGTATATTTGAACATTTAATATAGATAGACTCAATAAATATATTGCTTTGTGTCTGGCTTCATTCATTTAGCATTATATTTTCAAAGTTAATCCATGAATGAATATTACTATTTGCAAGGACATGTGCATTTATTATTTTAGCCATCAGTTTTTATGTGGATGTGTGTGTGTGTGTGTGTGTTTTATTTTCAGGAGCCTTCCTGGTAGCCTAAGGTAAACCCCAGCACTGTCACTGCTATGTCCAGAATTCCATCTCTGGCTAGGGAGCTGACCCACATGGCGCAGCAGACCTCTCCTGTCTCCCCGCTGCTCCCCTCAGCAGTGTGTTTCAGTGGATCCACCTACTCTGCTCTCCGCTCTGTCTCTGGTGAATAGTCTTACCCACCACACCTCTGGCCTACAACCCAGTTTTTCTACATATAAATAAATAAATTTTATAAAAATAAGTTTTGTCTAGGTGTCCTCAGTTTACTCTTGGTACACCTTTTCTGAGTCATGTGGTATGTCTATGCTTATCATTTTGAGAATCTGCCAAACTATTTTTTTTATTAAATTATAGACTTATATGCTACCATCAACAAATTGTGAGGACTCCAAATGCTCCACATCTTTGTCAAAACTTATAAATATCTGTGTTTTTATTATAACTGTCTGAATGAGTGTGAAGCGAAACCTCTTTGAACTTCTCTTTTCTAATTGACTCCTTCCCTCCATCCTTCCCTCCCTCTCTCCCTCCCTCCTCTCCTTCCTTCCTTCCTTCCTTCCTTCCTTCCTTCCTTCCTTCCTTCCTTCCTTCCTTCCTTCCTTCCTTCCTTCCTTCCTTCCTTCCTTCCT